>CAXHJY010000671.1:22500-25000 GCA_964016885.1 Eledone cirrhosa
TATATATATATATATATATATATAGTTATATATAGTTATATATATATGTATGATTTTGTCATTTATTTTGTCTGACCTGTTTAGCTTGACTTGTTTTTTGGCTTAGCTGGTTAATGCCTTCTTGACCGTCTTCTCAGTTTGTATGGCGTTTATAACCTATGTTTATAGCTCTGGTTTTTTAAACTATGGAGCGCTTGCCAGCATAACTCTGAACTTGCGTTACGTTTCGCTTTTTCTACCTGCCGAAATGCGATTCTCGCTGAATTTATATTTATATATATATATATATATATATATATATATTATTATTTGTCTGACCCGAATTTTCTTGGTCGTTTTTTCGGGTGTGCGAATGATTTTAAGCATTGTCTCTGTGTGTTGGTATTTAAACGTTAGTTATAGCTCTGGTTTATCCAAACTATTGAGCCCTTTGCCACGCATTTCGAAGATTGTGTTCCGTTATTTCGTGGGACGAGATTCCGATTCTCGATAATTTATTTGTATTTATATATATATATATATATTATTATGTAATAAACAACATAAGGCAATTATTCCATTTACCAGTGGTTTCTTAAAAGCAAAAGGTTTTGCTTTCAATCCTCAGAATGAAAAATCCTGGTTTGTTTATTGAATATGGATTCTAAAAACAAAAATGCAATCTATATGAAAGTGAGGCTGGAAAAGGGAGAAGGAAAGGAAAAATAAAATAAAACTACACATGCAAACACACACAAAAAAAAAAAAAAAAAAAACACCCAAAAGCATACTTACACACACATACATATATACACATATATATAAATGCACGCATACACATATACATATACACACATATATATATATATATATAAAGAGCGTACACCTACACACACATACACATATATACACACATATACACATACATACATTCATACATACACACACACACACACATATACACACACACACATACACACACACATATATATATATATATACATACACATATATATATATATATATATATACACACACATACATGCATGCATACATATATATATGTGTGTGTGTGTGTGTGTGTGTGTATGTGTGTGTGTGTGTGTGTGTGTGTGTGTGTGTATGTGTGTGTGTGTGTGTGTGTGTGTGTGTGTGTGTGTGTGTGTGTGTGTGTGTGTGTGTGTGTGTGTGTGTGTGTGTGTGTGTGTGTGTGCTTGTGAGATTGTGGGTGGTGCATGGAGGTGCATGGACAACAAACGAGAAAAAAGCATGTGTGTGCTGCAGTGTGAAACAAAACAAACTCGGACATGATAGCCTGAACGCTGCTTGGGTGAATGTTGCCGTCGCAGAGGACCGAAATCTTTGAGATCTCCAATTGACAGCTGATGAAGGGAATCAATCCGCAGTGGAAGCCGTGTACAGAATACAGAATTCCGTTATAACGAATACCATCATAACGAATTTTTCAGTATAACGAAATATTTTTCAATCTCCCATTTCTTTCTATCGATCTCGTGATAAAAAATTATTCGTTACAAGGAATACCTTTTTATACCCTATGAATTTCGTTATAACGGATATCACTGTATTTAAATATCTAGAGAGAGACAGGGGGGAGGTGTGGGTTGAATGATTAACATTGTATTATGTAGTTTACACAACCAACGGATTAAGATCAAATTTAGGTATGAGTTTGTTGGTGGCAACATACGGGATTAACGGTATTAAGACTGTATTTACGCCTGTTGTAATTGCTGTTAATACCGCTGTTGTTGTTGTTGTTGTTGTTGTTGTTGTTGTTGTTGTTGTTGTTGTTGTAGATATTGTTGTTGTAGAAGTACTATTAGTAGTGGTGGTGGTAGTGGTGGTGGCGGTAGCGGTGGCGGTGGTGGTGGTGGTGGTTGTGATGACGGTGATACTAGTAGTAGTAGTAGTAGTAGTAGTAGTAGTAGTAGTAGTAGTAGTAGTAGTCGTAGTAGTATAGTGGTGGGTGGGGTGGGGTTGGGTGGGGTGGGGTAGTAGTAGTAGCAGCAGCAGTAGTAGTAGTAGTAGTAGTAGTAGTAGTAATAGTGGTAGTAGTAGTAGTAGTAGCAGCATAAGTAGTAGTAATAATAGTAGTAGTAGTAGTAGTAGTAGTAGTAGTAGTAGTAGTAGTAGTAGTAGCAGCATAAGTAGTAGTAATAATAGTACTAGTAGTGGTGGTAGTGGCGGTGGTGGTAGTAGTAGTAGTAGTAGTAGTAGTAGTAGTAGTAGTAGTAGTAGTAGTAGTAGTAGGAGTAGTAGTGGTGGTGGTAGTAGTAGTAGTAGTAGTAGCAGCAGCATAAGTAGTAGTAATAATAGTAGTAGTAGTGGTGGTAGTGGCGGTGGTGGTGGTAGTAGTAGTAGTAGTAGTAGTAGTAGTAGTAGTAGTAGTAGTAGTAGTAGTAGTATCAGCAGTAGTAGTAGTAATAATAGTAGTAGTAGTAGTAGTAGTAGTAGTAGTAGTAGTAGTAGTAGTAGTAGTAGTAGTAGTAGTAGTAGT
>CAXHJY010000671.1:35000-37500 GCA_964016885.1 Eledone cirrhosa
AGTAGCTAAATATAACATTAATAATGTGTGCATATCACGCCGATGATTCCTACATATAGGTAAAGGTCAGATATAAGGTGGTCCTCCATGTTTGTTGGTCTAGATGGAGAATAATATAATCTGATATATTGAAAGAGGACAGGAATGACTTCACTGGTGAATGGTGTGCTTTAATAATCAAGGGAAGTAATTCTTCACTTTTTTCAAATGCCTATACATGTATATTTATATATATATATATATATATATATATATATATATATATATATATATATATATATATACATATATATATATATATATATTTAGCGAGAATCGCATTTCGGCGGGTAGAAATTAGCAAAACGCAACCTCCGTATTGTGCAGCCAAGCGCTCCATGGATATGAAGATACCAGAGCTATAAACATAAGTTTAAAAGGTCATACAAACAGAGACGATGGTTAAGAAGCCATTAACCACCAGAGCCAAAAAAGAGAACAAGCTAAAGGGGTCAAACAAAATAAGATATGATTGAAATAGTTATATATATATATATATATATATAACGAAGGAAGTGTGGTAAGGAACCAGGTGGACCATAACGCACCAGAGTACTCGATACTTTGGGTACTAGAGTGGCTAATAGGAAAAGGTTCAGGACCCCGACGGCAGAGCTCAAACCGTTTCGACAGTTATTTCTGGACGCAGAAATAGCCGTCGAAACGGCTTGAGCTCTGCCGTCGGGATCCTGAACATTTTCCTATATATAGAGAGAGAGAGGCGGGAGAGATAGATAGAGAGAGAGAGGCGGGAGAGAGAGAGAGAGAGGGGGGGGGAGATTATAAAAATCTCAGCCGTCGGGTCCCTAATCTTTATAATATCACCTTATTAAGTACTCTGTTGAGTAATGGTCTAACTAGTTTTAAATTGGTACTAGCCTGATATATATATATATTTAATAAATATATTTATTAAAATAACAGATTAAAGTTTAAGCAAAGAATCGCTGCTTTCACCCTTAACGGGATCTTCTGAAACTAACAAAGTCAATCTGTAAACGCAGTACTGGATATTTCAAAAAACGTTGCAACCGGAGGAAGACAGGAAGACGATACTTTGGTTCATGGTGACGTTCGCCGTCTTCCTGTCTTCCTCCGGTTGCAACGTTTTTTGAAATATCCAGTACTGCGTTTACAGATTGACTTTGTTAGTTTCAGAAGATCCCGTTAAGGGTGAAAGCAGCGATTCTTTGCTTAAACTTTAATCTGTTATTTTAATAAATATTTGCTCTTCGGTTCTTATATATTTGATATATATTTTCCTTATCGAGCCCTCTTTGGATTTTAGTCTTCAATTTTATTATTATTACTATTTAATAAATATATATATATATATATATATATATATATATATATATATATATATGGCTCTGTGGTTAATGGCTTCTTATATATATATATATATATATATATATATACTGATAGATAGATATTGGTATCTCCTGATAAGTGGTCGTGTGTTTCAAGTTCGTACATTTAAGATATAATGTGTGATGTTCTCAACAGTGAAAGACAGAAAGATGGAATCATTAAAGAGATATTCTGAATATACAGTATACAGACGGAGAGAGCCGAAAGTTAAAAAAAACGGAAATTTACGAATTTGGCCGAAAAGTCGATAAATCACTTAAGGTCCATTTTCTGTAAAATAGGTTATGTATAAATTTATATGAACACGCAAACACACATTCACACACATACACATACACACACGTAGGTGTACATATAAAGATGCATGGTGGCTGCCAACTCGTTTTCGAGTACGGCCACTACTTTATATCCTTGTAAGAGAACCCCTACCGATGCGCTAAACGAGTGTGACTTTTTAGTCCAGCCAGCGACTTGAAAACTCTGGTACAAACACTACACTTGTGACAATTATTGACACATAGTGCTGGGCCCATGGTACCATATGACGACAAGTGCAGAGCGATCTCCAGATATAAAGCAATGCCTATGCCGTGAAGCTTTTATAGTGAGCAAAGGCACTGCACAAAGCCAGTCCCACTCTCTTAACCAAGATGAAGAACAAGTCAACATCATTGGATACCATCAGGGTTGCAGGTGTTATATCAGAGTTTTTCTTCTCCCGGTAATTTTGGATGGCCATTGACTCTTAAGAGCTCCTTTGCCCTTTGACAGGTTTTGTTTTTAGTCCTGCAGGATGTCCAAAGTCACCCTCCTCACCAAGAAACCTTGGTGGGGTTGCCAGTTTAGTCGCCAACGACCCGACCATGAGACAGCTTGTACTGGGATACATGTTACCAGTAGCAGAGATGCATACAAAGATGCATACATACATATATACATACATACATACATGCATGCCTACATACGTAGGCATATATATACATATATATATATATATATATATATAGAGAGAGAGAGAGAGAGAGAGAGAGAGAGAGATGGTGTAAGAAGTGTCTGTGTGTGTGTGAACGTCTATGTATGTCTCTGTGTA
>CAXHJY010000671.1:42500-50000 GCA_964016885.1 Eledone cirrhosa
CAATTATTTATATATTTTATAATGTTATTATTTTTACTTGGGGGGGGGGGGTTGAGGTTTTTTTTTTTTTGTTCATTTTAATCCTTTCTCGGCTTCCCTTAAAACTAAACCAAATTCTTCACACTGAAGATGTGAAAAACAGCAGGAGAATGGGATTGATTATTTATCTAAAGCCCAGAGTTTTACAAGACATTTACATTTTCTTCATGTACAGCTAATTTCATAGGCGCTTTTATTTCGTTTGTTATTGTCATTTTTTTTTTTTTTGTTTATTTGTTTATTTTATTTTATTTTATTTATTTACTTATTTATTATTATTTTCTTTTCTTTTTTTTGGGGGGGGGGGGGGGGTAAATTCTTTTCAGTGACTTTGTTAATAATTTCTTTCGTTCTATCCCAGAAAAAAAGAAGGGGGGAAAGTTTTAAAATGTAAATACTAATAATACTACTACTAATAATAATAACAATAACGAAATAACGATTTCTTTATTCACCAAACAATAATAAACTATTGGTGTTAGAAAGGTGTTTGAAATAATCCTTCTTTTATGTAAAAGAGTACACATGATTTAAGGTGTGCCTTTACCGAGACGAGTGGAGATGGAGAGAGTCTGTGGTTTCAATTAGCATGTGAAAACGTACGCATATACAAACGTACAGACAACACGCCTGCATGTAATTACACACACACATACATACCATACATACACATAAACATACATACACAGACATTAGCGCATACAAATACACACGCTCAAACATACATGCATTTACGTACGCACACAGGTGCATATACAAATACACGTATTCAGACTCACTCACACACACACACACACACACACACACACACACAGATATACGTGTGCACACACAATCGCACACATACACAGACATCCGTAAAACAGAAACATGCATACAAACACAGACACACACATATATATACACACACACATATACACATATACACAAGCATACACACACACACACATACACATATACACAAACATGCGCACACATACGAATACATACAAGCATACACAAACATACACACACAAATACACATACATACAAACATACACAAACACACACACACATATGCACAAACATGCCCACACATCTGTACAAACAAACATACACATACACACACATACACAAACATACACCCACACACACATACATACAAACATACACAAACATACACACGTACATATACACAAACATACACACACATACACAAACATACACACACAAATATACACACATACACATACATACAAACGCACACAAATATAGACACATGCACGTGTAGAAACAGGCTTTCTCAGTAATATTATTGCATTTTTATTTATATTTTTAGTTGTTTCATTATTCTGTTTGTTGGAGTTTTTTCTCTTGCTTTCCCTGCTACCCTATTTGTTGTTCTTTTTTTTACTTTCCCTGTTACCAAATTTGTTCACCCTCAGCCCTCATCCTTAACCTAAGACAAGGAAATGTTGGGGAAATATATAGGTTAAAAAAAAAGGAAGATTTCCAA
This sequence comes from Eledone cirrhosa, assembly GCA_964016885.1. Classification (NCBI taxonomy): domain Eukaryota; kingdom Metazoa; phylum Mollusca; class Cephalopoda; order Octopoda; family Eledonidae; genus Eledone; species Eledone cirrhosa. The sequence goes on from CAXHJY010000671.1 coordinate 44,035, forward strand.
GCAACATCAAATTCACTCTCTCCATTCTCCATTGGAGAAAACAACGACAAGAAAGAAATTCGTAACGAGAAATTTTAAACAAAGAGTAATTTTTTAAAAACATAACTGAAAAGGATGTTGTAGCCGAAATATTAGATGGCAAAAGTTCTCAGAATTCAGGAAAAGGTATCCATTAGTGAGACAAAGAGGAAGAAGAAAGCCAAAGAGAAGTAAATTAAATAAAACATATAGCATCCTCCTTTTCACATCTAGAAAACAATATAAATATATATATATATATATATGTGTGTGTGTATACGTATATATATATATATATATATACGTAACATATATATATATATATGTGTGTGTGTGTATGAGTGTATATATATATATATATATATATATATATATATATATATATATATATATATATATATATACAAAACAGTTTACACGTGTTATGTAAAAGATACATCGATACATAGATAGAAAGAGAGAGATACCTCGATAAGTAAATAGATAGATAGATATAGGATATAATACAAATGAAAAAGTACAAATACCATGATTCAACATTGTACGCATTACTTTAAAGAAAGTAGAATATAGATATCATTTGAACACACACACATATATATATATGTGTGTATGTGTTCTCGTGTGTGTGCGCTTGTGTGTGTGAGTGTGTCTATAAACGAGTGACAGTTTGTATATATATATATATATATATATATATATATACAAACACATAGGCACGCATACATACACATATACTCACACACACATATACATACATATGGTGAGCGAAATCGGGAATTATTTTTTAAATTAAAATCTGATGTGTTATCAGCATCGTATCATTTTCATACACACATACACATACACACACACACACACATTGACACACACACTCACACATACCCAAATACTTACATACACATGCACTCACATACACACACACTCAGGCATACACATACACACATACACATATTTTCTCACACACACACACACAGACACATTCACACATTCACACAACCAGCACATCCCCCAGCGAGACCAGCCAAGCTCATAGATGTTATCTAACCATCTTACTCTGGGTCCACCCCTGGGCCTCCTGCCGGCTGGTTTTACCCGTAAAATCTGTCCAGCAATTCTTTCCTGAGTCATTCTACCAACATGCCCATAGTATCGGGGTTGTGATCTCTCAATTCGGAGAAGTAGTGGCTCTACCTGGTGTGACTCTCTGATCTCCGAGCTACAGATCTGTCCAGCGATTCTTTCCTGAGATATTCTAACCACATGTCAGCAGTATCGGATCTGTGATTTCTCAATTCAGAGAAGTAGCGGCTCTACCTAGAGTGACTCTGATCTCCGAGCTACAGATCTGTCCAGCGATTCTTTCCTGAGACATTCTAACCACATGTCAGCAGTATCGGATCTGTGATTTCTCAATTCAGAGAAGTAGCGGTTCTACCTAGAGTGACTCTGATCTCCGAGCTACAGATCTGTCCAGCGATTCTTTTCTGAGACATTCTAACCATATGTAGGTAGTATCTGAGCTGTGATCTATCAATTCGGAGAAGTAGCGTCTCTACCTGGAGAGACTCTCTTATCTCCGAGCTACGCACTCTGTCGAGTAACGTTACTCCAAGGACGCCTCGCGGGAACCCGATTTCAGCTGTTTGTAGTTACTCCATAAATGAAAAAATTTATGAAATGTGTGATACATTTTTTTAGTTAATTTATATACCTGTTTTTTTTTTTGTTTATAATTATAGGACTTAAAACCATTAAGACAAGTTTTTTTTTATAGCCCTATGCAATTTCATGGTAGCTTTCGCTTTAATTTGAAAGAACTTTTACTGATGATAACCACACAACGCGTTTTCTAACGTGCTTACTTATACTTTTTTCCTTCAACAAATGGAATCTTTGCCAAGGTCTTTAAAATGAGATCAGTTTTGAACATGTCTCAGGTCTTTCAACTTTGTTGTGCCATGCCTACTGCCAAACAATCAGTCATTGCAGAGAGAAAAGGAAAAGGAATTGAATAAATACCCCCCAAACCCCACCCCTCCAAAAAAAAGCAAAATGGACTCCACCAACAATAATATAATAAATAAATAAATAAATAAATAGATAAATGAAAGTAATATATTTGTTGCATAATCCATCATGTTACATTATTTATTTCTTATATATTGATTCCCTTTATTTATTCATGTTTGTGCATGTGTATATATATATATGTATGTGTGTGTGTGTATGTGTGTAAATATATATATGTATATATATACATAAATGTATATATATATGAACATATATATATATAAATATATACATTTATATATAAATGTATATATATATATATATATATATATGTATATATCTAGATAAATATATATGTATATAAATATATATGTATCTATATATATATATATATATATATATATATATATATATATATATATATATATATATACATACATATATATATATATATATATATATATATATATATATATATATATATATATATATATATATATATATATATATAATTGTGTATGTGTTATTTATTTAATTGTTTGGTCTTTTTGAAGAGAAAATGTATTGGATTCCAAAGGATTCCTGCTGTCAGAGAATCTTGGTATTTTCTTTGTATATGTGTGTGTACATGTGTGTATATATGTGTCCATGTGTATATGTATGTATACACATACACTCACACAGATAAGCATTCACATTAACACACAGAAACTGATTATATGCGAATAGGCCTATATGTGAGTGTGTCTGTGTATTGTGTGTTTATGTGTGTGAAGGGGGGGGTGTATCTACGTGTGTCATTTTGAAAATAAAAAAAATTAAATTAAATAATCTAAAATTTACTGTATATATATATATATATACAGAAAAAAGAGAGAAAGAAATAAAAAGGAAAAGAATAAATTTTTCTTCCTAATAATCGTATTTTTCTCCCTGATATATATATTGTTATATTTGGGGAGGGTCATATTGTTATAATATTGCCAGAAATATTAACACACTCATTGTTTGGTTGGTTTTCGCGAAAACCACCAGAAGGCTGAGCTCAAGCCGTTTCGACGGCTATTTTCTGAGTCCAGAAATAGCCGTCTAAACGGCTTGAGCTCTACCGTCGGGGTCATACTTTTTCCTATATATACATATATAATAGAAAAAAAATAGAAAATACTAGAATGTACACCCCAGTACCAACATCAATAAACCTGAAAGACCCACACCACACCCTTCGTGGGAAGAATGTGGGTTTCAGATTAATCCAGGTGTAACCATTTGTAATTATTTCGCAGTTGACTTAATGGTGTGAGAGTGATGTATTACTTACTGACATCCCCACTACCACCACCATCACCATAACCACCACCACTACCACCACCACCACCACTTGCCACCGCCACCACCTCTACCTATCTATCTCGTGTTATTATTTTTACACAAGGGGCGGTGAATTGGCAATATCGTAGCGGGTCGGACGCCATGCTTTGACGCATAGAGTTACGGCCCTTGCCATTCTGAGTTCAAATCCCGCCGAGGTTAACTTTGCCTTTCATCCTTACGGGGTCGATAAAATAAAGTACCAGTAATGCACTGGCAATTGCTGGCCTTGTGCCAAAAGTAGAAACAGTTATTATTTATACACACTTTCCTCTACACCCCATACATCTCATTCTACATTTCCTCCTACTTCTCTCTCATCACCACCTGATGTTGTTACCCGGAGATTTACCCATCTGCATTGTTGAGGCTTCCAAAACGACCAATTTTATTATTCCACAATGCTTCAAGCAAACTTCAACACTCTCATATATATATGTATGTATATATATATATAATAATAAAATATAGAGAAAAATACTGCAGGTAGCACATGGATAACATGTAATAAAATGAGTCCCTCATCAGTGATTTGCCGACGATCATCGATATTTCATTGCATTAAAAATCATATACCTCACGTCGGTGCAATAATAACCAAAATAAGTTATTAGGACAATTGAAACGCGTAAAGCGAGTGAGACAGGAGAACAACACAGAGTATAGCTAACCGTAGGGGAAAGAAACAAGCTTCAAAATTATTCTGTTTAGCATAAGCTAGGTGAATATATGAGCTTTTAGAAAACAGACCTGACACGAACTCTGGCCATGTGAGAAGAGAGAAAAATAGCCTTCGTGGTGTACAGGATGAAATGAAGAGAAGAGAAACAGTGAGTGAGTGAAAGTGTGAGGAAGAGTTAACTGACATGACAGAGGGGGAGAAACAGAGAGACTGGGGGAGCAGTAAGAGAGAGAGAGAAAAAAACACAGATATATATATATATATATATATATATATAGTGAAAAATGGAACGGGAACAGAGCAGAGAGGCAGTACAAACAACGTTTCACTCTCTTGAAAGTGTGGGGGGGGGACGTTTCAGGCATAAGCCCTTCTTCAGGCGAAAGGGCGGTGGGAAGAGAGTTCCGAGGGTGTGTGGGGGAGTGGTGGAGAGACATTTAGAAAAAAGGAGGGGAAAGGGAGGAAAAACGGTGGAAGTGGTACAAATAAAAATAAAAATAAACATGAAGATAAACAAGTGGTGGAAACAAGTATATATATATATATATATTTATATGTATATATACATATATATATATACATGCATGTATATATATATTATACGTAAACAGATAGTCTACTGAGAATATGATATATTTAATTTTTAAGTCGGTCAGCCAAAACGAGATTGGATTCCACTATAAATTTGAACAAACGTTAATATCTGTATTTTCCTCAGTTAATATAGAAATATGTAGGTTTATATACATATATATGTGTGTGTGTGCGTGTGTGTGTGTGTGTGTGTGTGTGCAATTGCGTGTGGGAAGTAAGCTTTATGTATATATAGTCTAGGCAAAAATGAAATATATAACTATCCAAGTGGATTAAAATCCATCATTCTGAAACATAGAAAGTCAGACATACTGACACACATTCATGAATGATGTGTAGGTCGGTATGTAGTACATATATGCGTATCATATATGTATATATACATACACACACACACACACACACACATATATATATATATATAGATGAGATTCTACAGGACTAGAACTGTTTCATTCTTTAGAAATCATCAGGAATCTGGGTATCAAAAAATAAATATGGTATTTATAGGTCTCTACAAGTGGTAGGAGAGGGTGGGGAGTGGGATGGGTGTAGGTCATTGGTTGATAGAAAAGGGAATTCATTAAAAGCTAATTCTACAAAGCTATAGTTTATTTTTATTAATTTTTGTTTTTAGTAACAATATATATAATGTAATCTGAGTTTTTCGAACATTAATAATAATATTATTCGGTTGCTTTGCAATTATGCAAATAAGCCTCATTTTTAAAGCCATGTCAGTAGAATGAGCCCCTCATTCTTGCTCTTGCGTTGGCATGTAAACAGAACTGCAGACATTGATGTTTCTGGGTATTACCCTTCATCAGTACAGTTCACTGTTCACCTGCCAACAGTCAGAGCTAGTGAATTTTTTATCTTTTTTTTTCTTTTTATATATATATATATATATATATATATATATACATGCACATACATACATAGAAATATACTAGTGTAATTATAAACATATATGATCCGTTTATACACATATATATATATAGACGGAATGTAAGCGGATAGCTCGTTAAACTTAATTCTTGCATATATATATATATATATATATATATATATATATATATATATATATATATATATATATATATATATATATATATATATATATATATATATATATATATACATATATATGTGTATTTATATATATATATATATATGCGTGTGTGTCTGTGTATGTAAATATATATATATAGTTGGTAAATGATATATATGTGTTTGAATGCGTATGTCTACGTATAAATGAGTGTATGGTCGTGTGTGCAGAAGTATG
>CAXHJY010000671.1:65000-74650 GCA_964016885.1 Eledone cirrhosa
GGTGTTTAATTGTGTTGTTTTTGTTGTTGTTTTAGTAATGTGAGTTCAATGGGTGAGTTATTGCTCTTAAATATATATATATACACACACACATATATATATATATATATATATATATATATATATATATATATATATAAATATGTATATACATGCACAAATATATATACATATATATACATATATAAATATATATATATATATACATATATATAAATATATATACATATATACAAATATATATATACATATATACAAATATATATACATATATACAAATATATATACATATATACAAATATATATATATATATACATAAATACAAATATATATATATGCACATACAGACACAAACACACACACATATACATACATACATACATACATACATACATACATACATACATACATACATACATACATACATACATACGTACATACATACATACGTACATACATACATACATACATACATACATACATACATACATACATACATACGTACATACGTCTTTTTAATAAAAAAAGAAATAAGATGTATTTGTTTTCAACAACATATAGTGTTGTCTGGTAATGAGACGTTTACGGAAATCAAAACACTTACAGAGGACATTTGCTGTCTCTTTCATCTTCAATATTATATTCTCTTCTGTCTAGGACAGATCACTGTTCACGTTATCACTCATCTTACTACTACTTAAGAACGAAGACAAAGACAAGAGTAACCTACACAAGTTATTAGATATTTCTGTGTAAATCGACTAAGAACTAACTAGGCTTTGCTTGGTTGTAACGTATATTTTTAGTGTGTGACACAACATGAATTCCAAAAATGGAAATTGACTTTTTATAAACGTTTTTATAGAATTATAGGCACATCCCTACACACACACACACACACACACACACATATATATATATATATATATATATATATATATATATATATATATATATATATATATATATATATATATAGCAGAGCGTAAGCACGTGGGAAAGTAAGAAATCGGAGAATAGACCGTTAAAACATGTTTATTTAAAATTATATATATATATATATATATATATAATCAAGGTTTAGCAAATAAGAAAAAGTTTCAAAATAAATTTCAAAAAATTCACTGTACTTACTATGGTTACCTTTACCGAAACGGTTTCGAGTCTCAAAAATAAATGGATAGTCCTTGCGGGCCTCCATTGAAAAGATAAACTCTCGTCAGAAGGTTCTTTTCACTCGGAGAATATAAAATTCCCGAGTTCGAATTACGAACTGGCGCTATTCAAAATTGTTCCCGAGATGAGAATGAATGATTTGGAAGCAATTCTGTCCATATATATACATATATATATATTTAAATCGTATTTTAATTTATTTAAAAGATTGTTTAATGTTTACTTGTTCCGCTCATTTTTATAGTTCTGGTATCTCAAATTAGTACCATTGAACAACAACGATTATAGACACCTTGTATATTTCCGTAGGTACTTAGTACCTGCTGGAATATCTATATCATTTTATATGTATTCTCCTTCTATGTAGAGAACAAAATGTTGTATTGTGCTGCTATTTTTTTTTTAGCGGCATGAAGTATCAACGAGTCTATAATATCCTGTTTTTACTTACGGCCTATTTATGTGTAGGTCAATTTAACGGACTGACATTATGCATCGGGTAGGAAGCGATATATTTACAAACTATGAGGCTTTATGCCCTATGGTAGGGAAATAGCTGTCTGAAGAGCTAATTCTTTCCATTGGAAATCTCTGAATTTCCAATCTTTTGATTAGTGAAACCGTCGGTAACAGCAATAGAACAGGTGAATATTTAAATCGTATTTTAATTTATTTAAAAGATTGTTTAATGTTTACTTGTTCCGCTCATTTTTGTATACACACACACACACACACACACACACACACACACACACACACACACACACACACACACACACACACACACACACACACACACACATGTATTTATATACGCTAAGCGAATTAGCGGGGTTAGTAGGGGTGACCTATAGAAGGCGTTGTGGCAGTAGTCCTCTTCCGCTATAATCTGTAAAGCAGTGTTCAAATCGCACTGACATTAATTTGATCTTCCATCATTGCAGAGGTCAGAATTTACGATAAATTACATACATATCAGTGAAGATACTGCCAGAATAGCATTCATTCTTCTTGTCGGTGTTGTTGTTGGTGGTGGTACTGGTGATGGTGGTGGTAGTGGTGGTGGTGGTGGTGGTGGTGGTGGTGGTGGTGGTGGTGGTGTTGATGGTGGTGGTGGTGGTGGTTGTGGTGGTGGTGGTGGTGGTGGTGGTGGTGTTGATGGTGGTGGTGGTGGTTGTCGTAATGTTGGTGGTGGTGGTGGTTGTAGTGGTGGTGGTGGTAATGGTGGTAATGGTGGTAATGGTGGTGGTGGTGGTGGTGTTGGCGGTGGTTGTAGTGGTGGTGGTGGTGGTGGTGGTGGTGGTAATGGTGGTAATGGTGGTAATGGTGGTGGTGGTGGAGGTGTTGGTGGTGGTAATGGTGGTTATGGTGGTAATGGTTGTAGTGGTGGTGGTAATGGTGGTAATGGTGGTAATGGTGGTGGTGGTGGTGGTGGTGGTGGAGGTGTTGGTGGTGGTAATGGTGGTTATGGTGGTAATGGTTGTAGTGGTGGTGGTGGTGGTGATGGTGGTGGTGGTGGTGGCGGTGGTGGTACTGTTGGTGGTTGTGGTGGTGGTGGTGTTGCTGTTGTTGGTGTTGGTGGTGGTGGTGGTGTTTAGCCACAAGAGTTCCCTGCCATGGTATAAATGATGTTGAAATATGTCCTGATTATTTGGTTATTGTTGATTTATAATTATATTTAGATATTTAGAGTGAATAGATGGTATTATCTCGCCAGCGGTGGTGGATTGGCAGTACCGGTGGAGGGTCGGACGCCATGCTTTCCAGCATAGTTACGTCCCTTTACGATCTGAGTTCAAATCCCGCCGAGGTTGACTTTGCCTTTCATCCTTACGGGGTCGATAAAATAAAGTACCAGTAATGCACTGGGTAAGTGCTGGCCTTGTGCCTAAAGTAGAAACAATTACCTCGCCATTTTATGGTTGTTTGGCTGCGTGAGTAAAGTACGTAGAAATTGGTGTGTATATATATATATATATATATATATATATATATACGTGTGTGTGTGTGTGTTTCATGTTGTATATATATAGATATGTGTGTATGTATATATATTAATGTGTGTGCGTGTGTGTATGTGTGTGCGTGCGTATGTATATATCGATATATGGGCGTGTGTGTGTGTATGTATGTATATATATATGTATGTATATATATATATACATATATATATACATATATATATGTATATATATATATATATATATATATATATATACATAGATGTGTATACATATACATATATATATGCATGTTTGTGTGTGTCTATGTATATATACATACATACATATATATATATCTGTGTGTATTCGTATGCGTTTTTGAATAGGCATATATGCTTATACACACACATACATACATTTATATATACATATACACATACCCCCACACACACATATATATGTATATGTATGGATATATATCTATATATATATATGTCAGTGTTTGTGTGTGTGTGTGTGTGCGTGTGTGCGTGTGTGTGTGTGTATACGTCTTTTGGTATGCATTTACCCATGTATGCGTGGCCGTAGGTAGGTAATGGTGTGTTCGTGAGTTAATCAGTGCGTGAAATGAGAATGCGTAATAGGAGTCTGACTAAAGAATTCCTATAAGGTTGTGTAGGGATGGGGGGGAGTGGTGGTGGGGGAGGGGAGGGGGGAGGGTCGAGCTTGGATGCCTTTAGATTAGAATATTTTCCCTTACTTCCATAACATTTCCCTTACTTCCATAACACGTGACCAGCTTTACGTGACAGATGGCGCTCTCAGCTAATTAGGAAGCTGTGAGTGTTGTTGTTTTTGTTGTTGTTGTTGTTGTTCTTCTTATTCTTCTTATTCTTCTTCTTCTTCTTCTTCTTCTTCTTCTTCTTCTTCTTCTTCTTCTTCGTCGTCGTCGTCGTCGTCGTCTTCTTCTTCTTCTTCTTCTTCTTCTTCTTCTTCTTCTTCTTCTTCTTCTTCTTCTTCTTCTTCTTCTTCTTCGCCCTGAGAGAGTCGTGGAGGGCAGAGTCCTGAAACACTCCTTCCAGTAGGTCCTATCAGAAGCAACCCTCTCCAACTGATCCCCTCTACCGTCGAGCCCTGGGCTCAGAGCCCAACCCCTCTCCCCTTTCCCCCACCCCATACTTCTGTGACTCTAGAGTTCTTGCCATTCCATCCCCTTCCTATTTTTTTTCTTTCCTTTCTCTGTTCTCTCTATATTTGCCTACGGGTAAAATTCCGTTATAACGAATACCATTTTTTACAGTATAAAGACATTTTTTTCAATCCCCGGCAACACACGCTCAATGTATTAGATCAATCTAGTTATAAAGAATTTTTCGCTACAACAAATTTTTTTTATACACTGTGATTTTCGTTATAACGAATTTTACTATATTTCACATTCCATTCTTCTCAATCTAAATATTATTTTTCTTTTTCTATTAAACTATGCTTACATGATATACAGGTAAAATTCTTGCCCAATCTGTATGTTTATATGATATATTCCATAAATAAAATAACTACTTGTTAATTATTTGTTTCCAAGTTATTTCCTTTTCCTGGTTAGGTTGGTATTTCATAAAATATCGCTTTACTCAGTAATTAAATGTACTTAATGAGTCTCTTTCTGAAGTTGTTCCCCTATACATTACACTAATTTACTATAGGGATATACATACACACACACAGAGACAGAGACTCACACACACACACACATATATAGGTGTGTGGTGTGTGTGTGTGTGTGTGTGTGTGTGTGTGTGTGTGTGTGTGTGTGTGTGTGTGTGTGTGTGTGTGTATGTGTGTGTGTATTTGAGCATGTGTTTGTCTGTCTCAATACACATATATATACATACATATGTATATTATATATAGATATACATATATATATATGTATATATATATATATATGTATATATATATATATATATATATATATATATATATATATATATATATATATATATCCATATGGGGCGTACTCTTTTACTACATTTAGTTTTTCAAGTCTAATGTGGGACTAACGTTAGAATAACGTTACAATCCTTTCCCACCTCTATCAAGCGTTAAACTAATATATATCATCATTGTAGATGGAAAGATAGGTAGATAGATAGATAGAGAGAGAGAGAGAAATAGCTATATATATGTGTGTGTGTGTGTGTGTGTGTATGCAGAGAGAGAGAGCGAGAGAGAGAGAGAGAGAGAGAGAGAGAGAGAGTGAGAGAGAGACTAGATCCTCCGTCGGTTTCGATGATGAATATTCATTTGCTGGATCAAATGAACGTCCCATGTCCGACCCATGAATGAACTAACATCGAATTAGTTGGGTATTCGGCAGCCATGTATAGCCATGATAATTCTCAATTAGAATCCGGGTGACATAATTACATGACTAGGCTGGATAGGTGAGTAAAAGATAAAACCTATGAACCGAGCTTCCAAACAATTTGCGTCCGTTCAAATTCACTCATAATACGTGGATCAACTCAACTCTACACCAAACGACACTTCACCATGACGCCACGGTGTTGCAATGATACCCGAATTACACGATAAATAATCTAACGCGTGAGCCACTCATTCATGACCTCACCTATATAAATATATATATATAAATATATATATATATATATATATATATATATATATATATATATATATATATATATATATATATATATATATATATATATAAATATATATATATATATATATGGAAAGTTATATTTAAATTGTTGGGTTACAACTAGTAAATATTTATAACTGATATAAAAGCACTCGACAAGTATGATATCCCTGAAATATATATAATGAAATAAATATGGTTTTATAAATATAGTTTCCATTTATTTAATATCGTATATATATATATATATATATATATATATATATATATATATATATATATATATATATATATATATATATATATATATATGTATGTATATGTACATACATATATGTATACAGACGTACAGTAGTATGTATATATATACATACATGCACACATATATATATATGCACGTATCAGTCTACCGAACATTTATTATAATGCTCGGTTACATACATACATACTTACATTTAAGTAAGTGACGTACTAAGAGTGAGAAATGAAATTTCGTTTCATTCTATTCCATTTATATATATATATATATATATATATGATATTAAACAAATGGAAACTATATTTATAAAACCATATTTATTTCGTTATATATATTTCTGGGATATCATATTTAAAAATATGGTATGCCTTCCTCAGACAAAATACAATACATAAGCTGTTTTATAAATAATTTGACATACCTTTTAAATAATGCAACTTCCATTTAAAAAGTTGATTTGATATTTACTCGTTGTAACCCAACAATTTTAAATAAAACTTTTGCATATATATATATGTATGTATATATATGTATGTATATATATATATATGTGTGTGTGTGTGTGTGTGTGTGTGTGTGTGTGTGTGTGTGTGTGTGTGTATCAGATAGTGTGTGGTAAAAAAAACATGTAGGCCATAACCCACCAGAGAACTCGATACTTGGGGTAGCAGAGTGGGTAGTATGAAAAGATTCAACACCCCGACGGCTGAGCTCTAGCCGTTTCGACAGCAAGATCCGAACTTACTGTGGTTACCCCCGATTGAACCCGGGGTAAACATACATATATATATATATATATATGTTTATAAACATATATATATATATATATATATAACCACAGTAAGTAAGGTACTCAATACATACCAGAGTATAAATATTTTAATATAGAAATGGCTTCTACAGGACTAAAACTGTTTCATTCGGGAGAAATTATCAGGGCTTCCTGATGATTACTCCCGAATGAAACAGTTCTAATCCTACAGAAGCCATTTCTATATTAAATATATATATATATATATATGTGTATGTATATATGTCAATAATTGTCACAAGTGTAGTGTTTGTACCAGAGTTTTCAAGTCGCTGGCTGGACTAAAAAGTCACACAAAGTCACACTCGTTCAGCGCATCGTTAGGGCTTCTCCTACATGGATATAAAGTAGTGGCCGTACTCGAAAAACGAGTTGGCAGCCACCATGTGTGAGAGAGAGAGAGAGAGAGAGAGGGAGAGAGAGAGAGAGAGAGAGAGAGAGAGAGAGAGAGAGAGAGAGAGAGAGAGAGAGACGCCGTATAACAACATGTCATACATATAACAATGAACTCTATACACGACAGTTGGTAATCCAACACTCAAGTTCTTTGTGTTCTGTTCATTGTAAGGAGACGCGGGTCAATTGATATTCGTGGTGGATTGGCAGTATCGGTAGAGGGTCGGACGCCATGCTTTCCAGCATAGTTACGTCCCTTTACGATCTGAGTTCAAATCCCGCCGAGGTTGACTTTGCCTTTCATCCTTGCGGGGTCGATAAAATAAAGTACCAGTAATGCACTGGGGTAATTGCTGGCCTTGTGCCTAAAGTAGAAAGAATTATTACATAACACGAACACCATAGCTATATCCAAGGGTCTCATGCAAAACCACACTCCAGCACACATACATAATTAGATAGCGAGAGCGGGAGAGAGAGGGGGGAAGAGAGGAAGAGAGAGGGGGGAAGAAAGAGAGGAGAGATAGAAGGGGGGAGAGGAGGGAGAAAGAGAGGAGAGTGAGCAGTGAGAGGAAGAGAGAGAGGAGAGAAGGAGAGAGGTGGGAGATGAGAGAGCGTGAGAGGGAGAGGGGTGAGAAAGAGAGGAGAGAGAGAGGGGGGGAAGAAAGAGAGGAGGAGAGAGAGAGGAGAGAGAGAGGGAGAGAGAGAAGGGGGAGAGGAGGGGAGAAAGAGAGGAGAGTGAGCAGTGAGAGGAGAGAGAGAGAGAGAGAGAGAGAGAGAGAGAGAAGAGATGAGAGAGATGAGAGAGAGAAGGAGAGAGGTGGGAGATGAGAGAGCGTGAGAGGGAGAGGGGTGAGAAAGAGAGGAGAGAGAGGGGGGAAGAGAGAGAGGAGAGAGGAGAGGAGGGAGAGAGAGAAGGGGGAGAGGAGGGGAGAAAGAGAGGAGAGGTGAGCAGTGAGAGGAAGGGAGAGAGAGAGAGAGAGAGAGAGAGAGAGAGAGAGAGAGAGAGAGGAGAGAGAAGGAGAGAGGTGGGAGTTGAGAGAGCGTGAGAGGGAGAGGAGGGTGAGAAAGAGAGGATGAGAGAGAGGGGGAGAAAGAGAGGAGAGAGAGAGGGAGAGAGAGAGGGAGAGAGATAGGGAGAGAGAGAAGGGGGAGAGGAGGGGAGAAAGAGGGGAGAGTGAGCAGTGAGAGAGAGAGAGAGAGAGAGAGAGAGAGAAGGAGAGAAGAGAGAGAGGTGGGAGATGAGAGAGCGTGAGAGGGAGAGGGGTGAGAAAGAGAGGAGAGAGAGAAAGAGAGAGAGTTGGGTAATCTTCAGATTAATCATGATCCTATTTCGATAAAGTACAATGACTCAACTGAACTCCATATATCACAACAAATCCCGCTCAGATACGGGGAAACATAAGAAGACGCTCTGATTGACAGAGTTTCATATCACCCTGCTGCATGTATGTATATAGGCGTGAGATTTTAAGCCTGAACCAGAATGAGGCGTTTAATCCTTGAGGAAGCCACTTTTCCTCACGTTGCACCAGTATTCTCCCCCTCCCCTGTAGAAATGAGTTGCGATGTTTCTGGGGTCAATCCCATGTTCACTAGTGACTGAAGGCAGTCTTTATTTTTTATCATATATATGTTCTAAGATATAACTTACCGAATCGATTCATCGATATCTTCTTATTGAGTGCTTCGTGCAAATCTTCCGAACATTGTTTTTTTTTAGGGATGCTAGCCGATTGCTGCAACTTCGATTTTATTCACTTACATTCTTATATATATATATATATATATATATATATCATATATATATATATATACTATATATATATAGTATATATATATATATTGTTATACTTTGGGAGGGTCATGTTGCCAATAAGAAACACACACGCACCAGTTGCTTTTCACTTCAATCTATTATAAATTTATTATAATAAATTGAAGTGAAAGCAACTGGTGCGTCTGTTTCTTATTGGCAACATGACCCTCCCAAAGTATACACATATATCGGTTTCAACACACGATTTCAGATAAAGAATCTTGCTAAACAAATAAACAAATTCAGAAAACGAAATATATATATATATATATAATATATATATATAATATATATATATATATATACTACTATATATATATATATATATATATACACAGGATAACAGATTATGTTATGGGTAGTCCACTTAGGTGTAGTCCAGTTAGGGTACTCCGAGTAGTGGATGGTATCAACGCTTGGCTAAGTTTGCCTCAACAAGGCGTTTCCATAGTGATAGTTGCGAGTATGCGGTGATTTCTATGTGGTTTACTTCATTCTCGCTAGCTCTGGTGAATTGACTGGTTATGACTATGTATTGCTGACGAATTGTCGCTGAACTGGTAGGGGTCTATAGATC
>CAXHJY010000672.1:10000-18328 GCA_964016885.1 Eledone cirrhosa
CATCGAAGACATTATTTATGTAATATAAATATTGGCGTCCATTGTGCATCAGATTTGAGACATAAACCCAACATTTGGGAGGCCAATTCAGAATATTCATACTCTTTTCAATTTGTTAATTTAGGCTGGTTTATGATGTGTCAATTCCAACCTCAAACACGTGAACTAATGTCTGAATATTTACATTATTTAACCTCTTTTTTAACTTTTAGACAACACGAATATGGTTTAACTGAAAATATTTCTGATTTTCGTAGGTCAATTAAACATGTAGCCGCTACCACACACACTAACTAATTCCCATTACATCTGCAAACTCAGTTAAATATGTAGCAGTAACCATATATATGTAATATTTATTACTGAGTATTATATTTTTTTTATGATCAACACAAGACGAGACAAGCATAAATATTGAATCATGTTGTCGCAGCAACAGGCAAACACACACACACACACACACACACACACACACACACACACACACACACACACACACACACACACACACACACACACACACACACACACACACACACACGTATGTATATATATAAATATATATATATATATATATATTTATTTAAGGAATGCTAGGAAAATTAAGAGGGAAGGAAATATCTTAGAGAAATATATTGGTTGGATATATACAAAAACAAGCTCTCCCTCCAGGCACAATATTACACATACTCACACATACACACACACGCACATATATATGTATATAATAATTATTTATATGTATGCATGTAAGTAGGTATGTATGTATTCCTGTGTCTGAATGTATGCACGTGTATGTCTGTGTATATAATTTGTAGAGCGTTTCAAGATGCTTGTTTAGTGTCGTTTATAATGTAAAAAACAGTTGGATTCTGATATTCAAAATCAGCAGACAGTCTCGTGTCTCATTGGAAAAAGAGTATTAAGAAAATAAGCTGAAGCTATAGGGAGAAATAGTGAGTAACGGATATGAGAATAAAAGGAAATGCAGGAGTGCAGCAGAGAGAGTGAGAGAGAAAGAGAGAGAGAGAGAGAGAGAGAGAGAGAGAGAGAGAGAGAGAGAGAGAGAGAGAGAGAATGTGTGTATGTGTAAGAAAAAGTATGTGAGAGAAAGAGTCAGACAGAGGGATCCTGAGTGTGAGGTGGTAGTGAATTATATGAGTGAAGGAGAGGAAAGGTGTCATAAGGAATATAGGAAAATGTCTTTAGATAAAAATAACAAGTCCATTCATGTTGCCATCTCTGGGAATATTTATATATACTTGGACCCGTGTCTTTCGTTTATCTTTTTTTGCCTTTTTATATATATATTTTTAAATGGTTTCTTTTTAAATGGTTTCCCCTCTTATAAAGTTTTTTTTTCATGCATGTCTTCTTTTTTCCGTTGTCTTCTCTTTGTTAATTATCCTTGTCATTATTATTAATCTGAAAATAAGGGTGGTGGATTAACAGTATCAGTAGAGCGTTGGTCAATATGCTTTGTTGCATTCATTGAGTTACGAGTACAAATCCTGTCGTGGTAAGTTTTGCCTTTCAACCTTACGGGGTCGATAAAATAAAGCACCAGTAATCCACTGAGCTCGACATGATCGACTTTCTTCTCACCCCAAATTGCTGGCCTTGTGCTTAAAGTCGAAATAATTATTAATCTGCAAATAATGTTGTTTGGCGAACTACTAAAACTTCCAATCCACCACATTTTAATTTTAATCTAGTAACTCTTTCTACATTTAGCACAAGGCCAGAATTTTTAACAGAAAGGGAAAGTCTATGAAATCGAATCTAGTGCAGTAATATTTCTTTATTTGATCGAGGCATTAAGAATAAATGGCAAAGCTAACGTAATAATTGCTTCTACTTTAGGCACAAGGCCAGCAATTTACCAGTGCATTACTGGTACTTTATTTTATCGACCCCGTAAGGATGAAAGGCAAAGTCAACCTCGGCGGGAATGATTTGAACGCAGAACGTAAATTTACGTTACAATATGCCACAAAGCATGTGGTCTGATGCTCTGAAGATGCTGCCAATTTATCACCTTTTAATACTATTTAATAATGGTTTCTACCTTTGACACAGGGCCAGCAATTACCCAGTGCATTACTGATACTTTTATTTATCGTCCCCGTAAGGATGAAAGGCAAAGTTAAACTCGGTGGGATTTGAACTCAGATCATAAACGCCTGTAACTCTATGTTGCAAATCATAGTGTCCGACTCTCTACCGATACTGCCAATATACCACCTTTGATAATATTTAATTGTTTCTGATTTGAACAGAAGGCCAACAATTTTAGGGGAGGGGAAAGTCGATTAAATCGATACCAGTGCGTTACTGTTCCTTTATTTCATCGATCCCGCAAAGATGAAAAGCAAAGCTAACCTCGGAGGATTTGAGAAGAATTCATAAGTAGATATGGAAATACTTTTAACCGACTGATAATTGTCTCTTGCTTACTTCTAAGATGTGTTTTGTTGTAACAGTTTCTACCCATTATACAGGCTTCGCCTTTTTTTCCATTTATATTACGTATTTAGTTATGCGTATATTGAGGGGATATATAAATGTTTATGAATATGAAACTATCCATATATATACAGTATTTCCCGGCGTCGAAGACGCTGCTTTTTCCTAAAATAAGTCTCGAAAAGCTACCATTCGTCCGGGAGGGCGAGGGTTGTTTATTATTATTATTTTTTTTTGGGGGGTTGTAAAAATTAGGGTGCGTCGTCGAGAACGAAGCGTCTTCGGCGCCGGGAAATACGGTATGCTTTTCTTCATCTCATTGCTTTCTTTCACCATTTTTTCAGAAATGCTATATTGTTTTGAATTATATCAATGTGTCATTTTGAAAATTATACATATGCATTTTTCATATTAATTTTACAGTTCACTGAATTACAGCATCGGTCAAAATGCTTTGTAATATTTTATTGCGGTACATAGTATAACATTCCTATGGATATAGCTTTGCGTTTCATCATTCTGGGTGGGATGACGCAAATAACATTTCAGTAATGGATATGAGTATAATGAAATGGGATCTTTCTTGAAGTGTGTGGCCTTGTGCCAGTGTAAGAAATCCAATATATTGCATTTGCTATAATTCTTGAATATGATTGTTCATGTATAGGGTTAAACTAAATGCTTTCTCGAAATTGAATTTTACTCTGTAACAACGCATACAACAGATATTCAATTCCATCTTTCGAACATCAATATCTGTGTGTGTGTGTATGTGTATGTTTGTGTGAGTCTGTATGTGTGTGAGTGAGTGAATATGAGTGTGTGCGTGTGTCAGTGTGTGTGTATGTGTGTGAGTGTTTGTGAGTGTGTGTGTGAGTGAGTGTGTACGTGCGTGCATTTGTATGAGTGAGATATCATATTGCGATAGATTCAATAAATTTAGAACCAGCGAATAAACTCATATCCGGTCGCTTTGCCCGTGAGTACTATTAGCATGATTTCTCTGAAATATAAAGCCACGATTTCTAGAAATATAGGAATGATTGGATAATGATTCAATACTTATGAAAACAATGGCGGGTGGTTACGGTTGGGGAACACACTTCAATATATTTGCTTTACCATGATAGATGTGGAGATACACAATGACACAAATTACTGTATACCAATCTTTAAAATGACATCATTTATGCTGTTTTAAGCCACTTTAGTGATTTTTCCTATAATGTTATTCATATGAGTTGCATAATAAAAAAAACTATTTTGGATTCAACCTGAATCCAAAATGCTATCATATATTTGACCTATCACGACATAGCGAACGATATATAGACCACATTGAAATCCTCATATGTAGTAAGTTCCAAATTCTTTAAGACAGAAATTGAAAGATACGATAGAAATTCTTTAGATATTTAAAATTAAATTCGCATTATTCATGTCAGCTTAGATGTGAGTCATCAGGTACCACGGAATTGGTCATAAAAAGTTCATTCGCATTAACTAAAGGTTTGGATTATTCTTGTCAAAATACATTTACTTATTGTTTGCATTGGATTATGTATGTCCAATAAGAGCAACTTTTAAGCTTTTATTATTGTTATTATTATCGATATTCAATAATTGACAACAGTCGATCCACTTTCGTCAAATCGGATCGAGAAAACAATGTCCCCGTTGGTCTTTCCAATTGCTAAAGCTTTCTATCGATCGCAACTCCAGGTAGAAGGAGCAATGTGAAATAAATTGTCTTGCTCAAGGACATAAGGTATCGCCCGATCCAAGAATCGAACTCGCAACCTCACCATTGCGAATCCAATTCTCTACTCTTACCACTCAGCCACGCGCCTTCAGGAAATGAAGGATGTTTATGTAAGGAGGCCACGTGTCGGTCAACATATTGATAACTCAAGAGAATTTTCTTTTAAATGATTATACAATATTTGTACATGCATCTTCATAAGGGATAACAACCATTTACTCAACGGTACCGTTTTACAAATATTTGTTGTTGACATTATTGCTTAACCTGACGAAAAACGATGATCTATCCATGGACATCCACTATTTTTTTCATATCAGAAAATAATTATGCAATAAAAATGTTATACCAGGGAATGCATTTTCATATCCGATTTCCGTTTTTCTCATGATATTTTTTTAATGATTGATGGTCTATTTTGAGGATTATTCAGCTCCCCTTTCATAAAATATCAAGCAACTGCTTAGTGGCGCACATGCTGGTTTATCTTAATGCTCAGCATCCAAGAACAGATACGAATACACTCCTAACTGTGATCTCGACATTGCATCGCTCATGGCTATTTCATATATCACTGCAAAGGGCAATGTGTCATTTTTCCGGGATTGTTGTCAATGTTTCGATACTACTTCGTGCAATATCACAGAAAACAACTCCAGATTTGCCAATATATATTTCGATTAAATCCATATCAGATTTGCCAATACATATTTCGATTAACTCCGTATCAGAGAATCGTTAATAGGAATATTGAAAAAAATAAATGGAAATACTTGTAACAGTACAAATGATGCTAACATCAAGAGGCATATATTAATACAGAACAGGTATAAGGTTTATTCAGGTAAGCCTGGAAATTAAAGGGCATCCCAGTATACATTAACATCAATTGCAGATTTGCGGAAGGAAAAGACCCAATATTTATGGAATCTCAAGATGTGGACTCTGCAATGTAAGTCGAAGTTCAATTTAGGAGGTCTCAAGAGACAATTGACTGTTTGAACACTTAAACCAATCTTTCAAAGCTTGACCTTATAGCTCGATATCCATCCTGCCTTTCTCTTCACCAAAGGAAGTGGACCATTACACGTCTTAAGCTCCACCACATCAGATGAGATTCTACAGAAATCTTTATAAAACACTGGCATCTATTTCAGAAGTGGTATTGCTACTTTGACTCCACGATGTGCTGTGTTTGAACCCTCATCAAAGACATCCTGCGTAAGAGGTCAGAACCTGACTTAACTTGGGAGCTGGGGTCAGTTCTAACTGATTGGACCGACAATGTTCATGCCGTCTCCTAGTATAACGATGTTCAACGTAAGAAGTGAAAGCCCACCTTCAATGAGATCGATACTTCCTTGTACCACCATCGTCTTACCTGCCACCACTACGCCTCGAAACCAAACAGTGGTGCTTGGCTTAATTCGGTACCTTCTTCATTAACCTGTTCACTTCTTGATGAAGTGTGCCCCCGCATCGTATAGGCACAACAACTCGGCCCCCCACGTGTATGAGCCACACATATCAGTTGTTGACAAATTCGTTTAGCATCCATTAACTTTCCGCCTTCGTGCTGGCCAGCTCCCTTGACACTCTCTTGACATTTTGGTGACCATCGTCCCAAATCTACTGCTTTCTCCCACAAAATCTTAAAGAAGGAATTCCGTAATGGGGGCTGGCTGTTGCAGTGGGTATCTCTGGTCATTCCCTGCGTTAACACCTTTGCTGAAACACCGCTCACACTGTGGTGTAGTGCCTGTACCTTCCCCTCTCGTTTCTTTCGTTGATTAATTCATTTTTCGGTTTTATTTCTATACTTATTCGTCACTTTAATAGCGCGAATTGTTTTTCTATAACTGTCTTTGTAAAATATAATTTTGAATATTGAAAAACATATTCAACTTTTTAATATCAATTACCAGAGGCGTATTTTAAGGTTCTTTTAACATAGCTTACGTGTAGATGTCACCAAACTGCTGAATCTTTGAATAACTAGATAATATTCTATATTACACACACAAACACACACACACTCACACACACACACATCTCTCCTCTCTCTATCTCTCTATCTCTCTCTTTATATATATATATTAAGATTGTGCGTGTGTGTTGGGGTGGGTGGGGCGGGGGGGGACGTGTTGTGTGTGTGAGTATGTATTTTGCATCTGTATGAACGTCCTAAATGCGCTTATGTAAAGATATTATATAAAGATATTATGTGTATATGTAAAGATATTAAAATGAGGGAGAATAAGTATATATCTTATATAGATATATATCTTATATATATATATATCTTATATATATATATATAACTTATATATATATATATAATTCTATAATTCTCAGAATATATGTTAACTGGTTTCTGAGTACTGTCTAGGAGGCCACACATAATGAAATGTAATTTGGAGAGAGAAATCTTTTCTCCCGCAGCTTGCTGATTTCGTTTTTGAAGATTTCATTTCTTGCCTGCACTCAATGACTTGGTCCAAATATACATGAAGGTATTATGTAACAAACACAAACAAACAAACGAACAATGCGCAGTAACATTAATACACATTCATGCATGTACATACGCAAATCACATATACGCTAAAAATGAAATTATATATATATATATATATATATATATATATATATATATATATATGTATATATATATATATATATATGTATGTGTGTGTATGTTTGTGTATACGTATATATATGTATCTATGATTACAGGCACAGTCGTATTTACAATTACGTACCTACATTTATTTGTGTATGTAATTATTCATAGTTTTATATAAACATTTATATTCACATATGTATATGTTTGGCCTATATATATATATATATATATATATATATATATATATATATATATATATATATATATGTTTGTGCCTATATATATATATATATATATATATATATATATATATATATATATATATGTATATATATATACGGAGAGAGAGAGAGAGAGAGAGAGAGAGAAAGAGAGAACTCTAGATATACAGATGACATATAGATATATTCGTATCTAGATATATAATATGCATATACTTAAATTCAAATATGTATAAATTATTTGTTCAGTTCTTTACGTATAGAAGAAGAAAATACTATAGCAAAACAAGATAACAACAGGCACAACAACATCAACAACAATTGCAATAATAATAAAATGCTATAATAATAACAATAATAACAATAATAATAATAATAATAATGGTGAAATGGAGACTAGAACGTCATGTGACAGACTCTCACCCAACAGGTGCCCCCTGGCTCAGCAGCAGGAACCTGACTGTCAACGAAATACTGCTGATGTTGGAGGAAGAAGAAGAAGGAAAGGGGCCAGAACCAACTGGACGAAAGAATTGAATAGAACTGTTATGCAATGCTACCTGAAAAGTAACCCCAAGGAGAGGGGCTACAGGAGACGGATGCATAACATCTGGAACGAGATTGGTTTATTTAAATTAGATGAACAAAAATTGGCCGGGCAGGCTCGGGTAATAAGAACTAATGGGTGGATAAGCGAGCTGGAACTGGAGGAACTGAGCAGAGAGAATGGCTTGGAGATGGCGGGTGTAGTATGCCAGACAAGCGAGCCGGCGGGAAATGAAGGTGAGGAGGTCCTGAGAGCGGAGGAACCACCCGAAGCAGACAATGATCTGAATACTGAGATAAATAATACCTGGAACAGAGATACGGCCACTGAGGAGATGAATGCTGACGGGCTAGGACAAGATTCGGTTGACATCCTAAATTTAGTGGTAGATGAGTTGAACAATGATAGTGGGAGACCTATGAACCTAAGATTTGTAGACAGGAAAAAGTTAAAAGAAACAACAGCTAAGGTAAACAAAGTCATCCCATACCTTGAGGCGAGGAGTCTTCACCAGTGCAACAATATCCTCAAAGCAACAGCAAATACGGTGAGGAAACTACTTGGTATAAAAGCGAGAGGAAACAACAGACAAGAAAGAGCAGAGCCGTGGTGGAAGAAGCGACTGAGTGGGCAAATCGGGGAAATGAGAAATGACATAGGAAAGCTTGAGTCACTACTGAATGGGACACTAAAAAACATAGGCACT
>CAXHJY010000673.1:15000-19884 GCA_964016885.1 Eledone cirrhosa
ATATTTACATGATGGTATCAATTTTAGGAAATGAATTTTGTAAGAGGGAAAGCCAAATTAAGTAGTTCATCGGTAGTAGATTATTAATTATAGGTTAACTAAATTAAAAATTATATATTAATTTCTATAGTATATGTTAATTAGGTTTATAATATTTAAAGCAGAATTTTGTATTTTATCTATAGTAGAATTTTAATTATAGGTTAACTAAATTAAAATTAATCTATATATTAATTTGTAAAGTATATATTAATTAGGTATATATTTAAAAGTTTTTCTCAGTTTATGATTACACGATATTTTGCATTTCATTTGTATTAGAATTTTAATTATAAGTTAACTAAATTAAAATTATAGGTTAACTAAATTAAAATTAAATTATATATTAATTTCTAAATTGTATATTAATTTGGTTTATAATATTAAAAAGTTTTTCTCCGTTTTTAATTACACGATATTTTGTTGTATTTCATCTGTAATAGAATTTTAATAATAGGTTAAATAAACTAAAATTAATCTATAAATTAATTTCTAAAGTATATATTAATTAGGTTAATAATATTTAAATGTTTTTCTCAGTTTATGATTATACAATATTTTTTATTTCATCTGTAGTAGAATTTTAATTAAAATTATAGGTTAACTACATTAAAATTAATTTATATATTAATTTCTAAAATATATATTATTAATTAGGTTTATAATATTTAAATGTTTTTCTCAGTTTATGATTACACAATATTATTAATTCCTGTTGCTTATTTAATAGGATATCCTTAGATTTCATTATTTCAAATAGTTCTTGGGAACACAATCTACATTCATTTCTATTATTTTGATAAGGGGTGGCTCTTTTGAGCACACTCCAGGTCATATCATATTCTATATTCCTCTTTCTATAACTATTAATTTTTTCTGCTAGAGATGTTGTATTAGCCAGTGCGGCATTTTTAAAAAAACTATGTTTGTGGGTATTAAATCTTACCTTAAAATTGTTAGAAGTAGCTCCTATATATATGAGCAAATAGAATCCTTAGTTTTAACTTTACATTTATATACTATGTTGTTAACAAGACAATTTCCTTTTAATGGGCAGTTTGCCTTGTTTCTACAGTTACAACCTTTCGTTAATTCTGTATTTGAGGAGATATTATGGCTAGTTTGATGTACTGGTGGTATACTTATGGTTTTTTTACATTTATATGCATTATAGGCACTTATATTTTGTTTTATGTTTTTGGTTGTTGAGTATGAGAATTTAACTGTTGATCTATTTAAGATTTGATGGTATTTGTGGTTTGGCGGGAAGTTTTTCTCTAGGATATTAAAGAATTTTTTAGGTATATTATCCTTAATTTGTAAATTAAATGGAGCATTATACCAAGTAACTCGTCTATTACGGTTTCTATGTTGTTTATTGTTTTTATAGGATGCATCCTGATGTTTACTAGGAGGATTATTGTTAATGACCTCTCCACGCACATTTTTAGTTAGATTTATTGATTTAGGTGTTTTAGCTTGTTTATTAGGAGTTTTATTATTAACATTTATTAGAGTTGTAGGATGAGTAGTTTTTTGAGAGTTACTATACTTTATATTAGAGGAGTTAGAGAAATTTGGTTTTATGTTGGTATTTTGGGGTATAGTGTGAGTGGCATTTAGGTGTGTACGTTTCATTTGGTGTTTGTTGGTAATATTAGGTTGTATGTTTATAGTGTTATTGGTAGAAGGTATATATTCCAATCTATTTTTGTGGCCACTTCTAGCTAGAGCTTCGTTATAAAAGGTCGCATTTTTATCAAATACATCTTGGTTAGACGAAAGGTTAGAAATTCTAAGTGATATATTATATGTAAGGTTTTTAAGGATAGATTTAGGGTGATTAGATTGTGAGTGTATGTAGTGTAAATTTTGGTTGGGTTTATGGTAAGGTTGGTAGATACCCGTAGCTAAGTCTAATGTTATATCTAGGAAATTAACTACTTTACTTGTGTTTTCAAAAGTAATATCTAGACTATAATAGTCTTTAAGGAAAGTTCTAATAAGCTTTTTGTTTTTTTCTATCCCTGAGAGGCTAAGGTTGTTGGAAAGAAGAAGACAGTCATCACGATATAAACCACCTTTAAGGTGGGGAAAGGAAGCATTTATGTTAAAAAGAAGAAAGAGGCCCACAAGATCAGTAATTTGGGCAGAATCGCTTGAGCCCATAGTAATATCAAATAGATTACTATATGTGTTTCTGGTCCAGTATTCATTCTGAAATTCAATTAGTGTTAGTCTAGCATGTGTAATAATATTAATGTCATCCAAAGTTAAGTTAGATTTATTTTTAGCAAATATCAAAGCTTTGTTCAGGAGTATAGGTGATATAGAATAGTAATTATCTATATCAAATTGTAGAAATGAAGCAGAGGATTTACATCTAATATTATTAAACCAGTTAATTACCTGGGAAGTGTTTTCCCAGAGTGGTAAATTAACATGTTTTATTAGTTGTGGGATGACTCTATCTAAAATTTTTTTGCTAATTATTCCAATATCTGATTTGGAGGGACATATAAGTCTTATAGAAGGATTAGAGTTAAAGTTTGATTTATGATCTTTCAGGTTGAAGTGTGGTCTTTTCAATGCCAAAGGTTCAGTTCTATCTTCAATATTTAGTTTATTCACTGTTGCGTCTTTTGTTGTTGATGTTGGTGAGCGAGACATTATTTGTTTTTCTATAATTTTTCCTGAGTTCTTTATATATGAACTCATTGTAATTTTCAATATCCATGTGATATAGGTTTCCAGTTTTGACCGAGTGGACATGGATTTTTTTTAGATTTTTTTGTCTTCTTTTCTTGAGTTTTTTCCTTATATAAAAAAAAAAAAAAAAATTATTTTTTTATTTCTAATTTATTGATACATTTTTATATGTATGTCGAGATTGACACTTTCCTTTAATTACTATACTCCCTTACCTCTTTTACTTCCACATCTAAATGTAAGTGTGTGTGGGCGTGTTTATGTGAGCGCCTCAATATTCATATACTTGTGATATATATATATATATATATATATTCTGTCTGTTGATTACAGACATACAGATACATTAGCCCTAAATTTTATATTTACATACACTTTTTCACTATACGTATACATATGAGCATACACTTTTATGCACATCTGTGAGCGTACTTACATACATATATACACACCTAACTGTATTTTCTTGATAAATTTTTATGTATCTCAATCTTTATTTCATTGGTCTATTTAAAATCTGTTCCCAAACAGACCTATTATTTTGAATTGTTGTTGTTATCAATAAACAAGCATCATTATTTCTGAAGACAGCATATATATGTGAAGGTATGTATATTCACTCTGATAGTTTGTATAATTTTGTACATAGATCTTTTGAATATGCATACCAATTCTAACACGTATATGTCCTAGAAACGATCGTAAAATAATGAACTTTTTTTTGTTTAATATAGGGAACTGTTTCTTTGTTTATTCATTATTTTTTTAATAATTTATCTTGACTCTGTTTTCCGTTTATCTTTCACTGAAAGTGATTTTTGAATGCATCTCTTCTTTTCATGATATCTGGATTACATTGAGTTCTTCATACGGATTGGACACTACCGTACACTTTTGGTAGATTTATCTATATACATATATATATACATACATATATATATATACATATATACACATATACATATATACATATACATGCATATATATATATACATATACATACATACATATATATATATACATATACATACATATACATACATATATATATATATATACATATACATACATACATACATATATATATATATACATATACATACATAAATATATATATATACATATACATACATACATATATATATACATATACATACATACATATATATATATACATATACATACATACATATATATATATACATATATACATATATATATATATACATATACATACATACATATATATATATACATATACATACATACATATATATATATACATATACATACATACATATATATATATATACATATACATACATACATATATATATATACATATACATACATACATATATATATATACATATACATACATACATATATATATATACATATACATACATACATATATATATATACATATACATACATATATATATATACATATACATACATATATATATATACATATACATACATATATATATATACATATACATACATATATATATATACATATACATACATATATATATATACATATACATACATATATATATATACATATACATACATATATATATAGACATATACATACATACATATATATATATACATATATACATATATATATATACATATACATACATACATATATATATATACATATACATACATACATATATATATATACATATACATATATATATATACATATACATACATCATCATCATCAACGTTTAACGTCCGTGTTCCACGCTTGCATGGGTTTGGACGGGGGTAGTCCCACTTGAGGCAAGAGTGATTGTCTTGCTCGCATAGGACTGTCTGGCAGGTTTTCTACAGTTGGATGCCCTTCCTAACACCAACCACATTTACAGTGTGGGTCTGGGAGGTTTTTACCGTGTTGCCTACACGGCCACATTACAGCGTGGACTGTGTGTTTTTTTTGTCGTGACACCTACACGATCTCATTTGTTTCGGCCTGGATGGCGCGGCACCAACATAACTTTACATAGAACGGGGTGGTGTGGATGGGGTGGGGGTGGTGGTGGTGGGACGGGGTGTATTTTGTTAGAGATGCCTACTGGCTGGAGTAGGTTTTACTATATATTTAGGTAAGGCGGGTC
>CAXHJY010000674.1:35000-36839 GCA_964016885.1 Eledone cirrhosa
GATCAGTTTCTTTCTGACGACTCGCTACATGACCTTACTGAAATGCGACGTCAGGGAGACTGGCCTATAGTTTTTGGCCTCCGCTCTGCTACCTCCTTTATGGATAGGGCATATTGTGCCTTCTTTCAGCTCCCTGGGTAGTACACCGCTAGCCAAGGAGCTTCTGAAGAGCATCTTCAGTGGAGTTGCTAAGGCCCGCTTACATATTTTTAAGAGAACTGCTGGGAATCCATCAGGTCCAGCAGCCGAGTCTGTTCTAATTTCATCAATGGCGTACACCATATCCTCCTCCGTTATGTCTATGTGATTGATGGTTGCCATTTCTTCATGTAGTGTTGTGGCATCAAAGAACTCCTCTGGCTTCGATATTTGCATGTGCCTCAGTGGACATGTGAAAACACTTTTCTACTGTTCGTTCAGTATTTCACATATCTCTTGGGGGTTTTCGGTTAATGAACCGTCCGTATGGAAGAGTGGCCCAATCTTGCAGTGTACTGAGGCAGTCTCCTTTGCAAATCCAAAGAAGGCCTTAGGGTTTGTTTTAATATTTTATATGGCTCTTTCTTTGCCCTCTCATTCTCATGGGAAAGTTTGAGTGCAATCTCGGTGTCAAGTAGTGCAAGTTTCAAATAGGATTCCTTCTTGTTTTTGTTTTGTTGACTATTCAACTGGTTTGAGAGTTTAGTTCTACGTCTCATAAGGATTTTCCTATCTCTGGGAATAAGATTTTTGTGTCTGTTTGCCTCTTTCTCCGGGACAAACTTTTTGCATATAGTGTGTATCGTTGTCATGAAGTGTTGAAATTGTGTGTTAGTGTCTTGTGTGGCGGTGTTTTCACTCCATGTTTGCTTCCGGATTTCTCTCTTAATCTTTTTCCAGTTAGCCTTGTAGAAGTTAAGGCTGGATAGCGTCCCGGAGCTTCTTGGTGGTTTTGTCTCTGTTGGTTCTCTTGGACCACATATCATTAGCTCTACTAAGTTATGATCCGAGAGAATTGTTGGTGTCAGCTTTACATTGTGGATGAGCACTTCGTTGTTTGTAAAACAGAGGTCCAAGACATTTTCGCCTCTTGTTGGGAGGAGTATTGCTTGCTCCATGAACAGCATGTGTGAGGGCCAGCAGGGATTCCGTCTGTCTCTGTTCTATTGACGTCAATCCAGGGGGAGGTGGCCCTCAGGCCATTTGACCTTTGGTAGGTTGAAGTCTCCCAGCAGTAGGATGTTGAGACCCTGGTCCTGTTTGTCAAGGACCTCTTCTATCCTACTTAGGCTATCTTCAAATTTACCCTCATGACTGGGGGCATCGGGCGGCCGATATGTGACACATATTACTGTCTGTAGTTGCTTCATATGTATTATCAGTATGTCACAGACTGAGTTTGAAAGTGTCAACAGTACAATTGGTGTGACATCTTCACGGATATACAGAGCAACCTAACCATGAGTTCTCTCCTTCCTGTCCGAACGGAATACAGTATATTTCGGTATATGTATTTCTGAATCTGCTATACTGCTTGTCAGATGCGTTTCGGTTAGTGCCATGCATAGTGCTTGATTGCTTATGGCTAAGTCTCCCAGGTAGGAAATTTTACTCATGTTACTGAGTTTCACCTCTGATATTCAGCAGCAGCACTGGTGTGACTTTTGGGGTGCCAGTAATGGCTGTCGGTATGACACTTGGTCTGGTGTCAGCGGCGGCCACTCTGGGTCCCTTAACTGTGGTGGTCTCGAGTGCTGGTGTGGATGACCCTGGCTCTGGAGACGATGCAGCC
Source organism: Eledone cirrhosa (assembly GCA_964016885.1). Classification (NCBI taxonomy): domain Eukaryota; kingdom Metazoa; phylum Mollusca; class Cephalopoda; order Octopoda; family Eledonidae; genus Eledone; species Eledone cirrhosa. Next base: position 36,772 of record CAXHJY010000674.1, read on the forward strand.
AGGTCAGCTGTCCCACAATCTTCTCTGCCATCACTAAAAAATGTTTCTGCTCTGCTGCTGCCATCTGT
>CAXHJY010000677.1:0-10000 GCA_964016885.1 Eledone cirrhosa
CTCTGGATGAGTTCAATATCCTCCTGAATAACCTACACCCATCTCTCCAATTCACAAAAGAGATGAGTAGGACCAAATTACCATTCCTAGATATAATGATAATCAAAAACGACACCACCATTACCACGGATATATATTATAAACACACAGACACCCATCAATATCTGAATTTTAAGTCGTGCCATCCACCTCATACAAAACGCAACATCCCATACTGCCTAGCCAGAAGAATTTGTACCATTGTAGAAGATACGAATACCAGGTACAAACGCCTAACAGAACTAAGAGAATTTTTGCTCAAACAAAAATACCCATCTCTACTTATAGAAAATGGCATACAGCGGGCTATAAAAATACCTATACAACAACTTAGAACAACCCAAAGAAGAAGAAACCAAGAACTGGTCATACCATTTATAATGACACACAACCCATGTCACCAGAATATCTTCAACACTGCCAAAGCAAACCTACCGATCATTGCTCAAAGTAATGAATTAAAAGGCTTAATCACAGATCGATCTTTGACTCTTAGTAAAAGACAGCCAAAAAATTTGAAGCAATTGCTAACAAAAGCAAAGTTTGACCTTAACAACAAAGACGAATCATTCACTGTATCTAAATGCAATGATAATCGATGCGGCACATGTCAATCCATACACGCCGGTCAATATATGAAAACAAAAACTGGAAAAATATTCACAAATGCAAATATGAACTGCAAAAGCAGAAATCTAATTTACTGCATTAAATGCCCGAATTGTGAAGAACTATATGTCGGTCAAACTGGAAATGCACTATCGGAACGTGCACGGGTACACCGTCAACAAATCAGAGACCCAAATGTCCGTCAGATACCCCTAAGCGGCCACCTGGCAACATGTGGTCAGGGAATATTTATAATATTCCCATTCTACAAATTACACAGCCCAAATGAAATCAAGAGAAAAATCAAAGAAAAGAATTTTATTGATAAATTCAAACCCAAGCTAAATGAACAATAATAACGCCTAGGGGTATTACTTCTACTACCACTATGACCACGACCACTAACAACAACAACAACAACAATAATAATAATAATAAAAGTGATGTTGATGGTGATGATTAATAGAAAATGCTATTTTCATCATTTCAAAAAAGCAAAACAATTGATACGTTGGATATGACTATTGGTCGTTAGCATGCTCAACCAGCCGTGACGCTTAAACCAATCAGCTGTAGTAATTCAGTGAAACTACACACTGATTGGTCGAAATACAGTTTACAGGGCTTTGCATTCTGGAGCCACTTTTCTCTGTATAAAATGTATAAAAGGTAGGAAATTTACCCATCTCATTACAGTTGAAAATTGCAAACTCGACTGTCACCACATATCATGAACCTGAAGATTGCGAAAGCATGAAAGTACTTGTTCAATTAACACTTAGAATTTAATATTCTATCATACTATTTCATTATAATACCATTATATATATTTTAAAGGATTGTAAATAAAACGAGTAAATCAGACAAAGTTGGAATTCCTCTTATTAATATATATATATATATATATATATATATAAGCAAAAGGGATATTCAATTTGTTGGTAATTCAACAAATATAAATGTTTAGAACTGATTCAGAGCACTCGACGGATTTCTGGAGTATAATATTCAATGATATTAAATAAGTTTTAGTAACTATACAAGGAAAACTTGAACCGTTAAGGTATTTTTCTTGATTATGTCAAAATTTATAAAACAAACTTCGTATTTTATCTGATGAAAGCGTACCAAAGTTTTGGTAGCCTTGAAATATATATAATAGAATAAATATGGTTTTATAAATATAGTTTCCATTTGTTTAATATCATTGAATATTATACTCCAGAAAACTTGTCGAGTGCTCTGAATCAGTTATAAACATTTTTTATTTGTTGAATTACCAACAAATTGAATATCCCTTCTGCTTATATATATATATATATATATATATATATATATATATATATACATATATATATATATATACATATATATATATATATATATGTGTGTGTGTGTGTGTGTCTGTGTGTAAGTATCCTAACTCCCCCCTCCTCTCCCTCTCTCTCCCTATATATATATATGTATCTGTATGTATATATATATATATGTATATATAATATAATATAATATATATATATAAATATATATATATATATATATATATATATATATTTATATATATATATATATTATATTATATTATATACACATATATATATATACATACAGATACATATATATATAGGGAGAGAGAGGGAGAGGAGGGGGAGTTAGTATACTTACACACACATATACACACAAGGAATATGAAAGAGGGGACAAAAAAAGAGGTTAATTTTTTGTACGTTTTTTTGTTTCTTCCTAATAGTATCAAATACAGATTATAAATCGTGTTATTGCAATATTGTGCTTGTAAATACTCTCTATGATACATTTCTCTGTCTTCTGTTCTATCTTAGTTCAATGGAAAATGAAAATCATAATTTATTCATTCATATGTATATGTGAGAAAGGGAGTTCACTATGTATGTGTGTCAATATATTTGCGCAAATCTGTGAGAACGTATTGCTTAGTTTTTGCATTTGTATTTGTACCTGTTAAATTGAGCTGGACGTTATTGTAAATCTAATGTGTCTGTTGGGTTGATACATTGTAACTAAGAAACGTATTATATTTATGCAGAAAGAAGAAGCAAAATATAATTTAATAAATATATAAATATATTTGCTTAATATATTGCATTAATAACATATACATGTGTCTAATATATATATATATATATATATATATATATATATATATATATATATATATAGAGAGAGAGAGAGAGAGAGAGAGAGAGAGAGAGAGAGAGATACACGCATACATATATATATTCACAGACACACACACACACATATATATATATATATATATATATATATATAAATATTTATACCTATACATATATAATTTATCAAGCTCCTCAAGTAAGGTGATTTTTTAAAGTTGTTTTACTGTCAATATTTACGATTCTAGTTCGCTAGATTGCCTATGATTAAATATTGTTTCTACTTTTGTCACAAGGCCAGGAATTCCTCCAGTGCATTGCTGGTACTTTATTTCATCGACCCCGTAAGGATGAAAGACAAAGTTAACCTCGGTGGGATTTGATCTCAGAACGTAAAGGGCCATAAAACTATACTGCAAAGCATGGCGTCTGACGCTCTACCGATACTGCCGATCTAACACCCTAGAAAATTTGAGTGAATGTACAATGTGTTGCGGTTCTTCTTATTTACCTGTCACGTCCTCACCACTTCTATATTGTAAATATTTCGAAGTATATTCAGTTTGATCGCTCATTTGCCAATAGTCTCCCATTAAGAAAATTTGCATTTGCCACTACAGTTGAACTTCTGAGTTCAAAATCCTACCTGATCAAATTCTCATTTCATCACTCCGTCTTTGTTAATATAAAGCATAAACCCAATATGAAATCAACTTTTCTGTTCCTCCAAATTCGAAGGTTGTGTAGCTATCTATTAAATCAATATTTAAACAACAGTGAGTAAATGCTACTTTTAGATCTACTGATAAATCCCACTGCACTTTACTAAACGCCCATCACAAATGTTGCAGATATCTGAACTTTTGAGGCTCTAACATAAGATTAGTGGAGCGGCGTAGCCTAGTGGTAAGTGTGTTGGACTTACGATTATAATGTCATGGCTTCAATTCCTGGACTTTTACGTTGCTCCAGTATACTCTGCTGAAGATGTGTACCAGCATTAGCTGGTGGTTTAACTCTGCAATGGACTGCAGCTTTGTACTCTCAGTGGCTTCACACCACGAAAACCTGGATAAACACCAGCCTAATGAGCCGCCGGGCTTGAGACAGACTTTAGAACTTAGGATTGAGCAAAGAATCGAGTTTGTAAGAGAAGACCTGTATTAAACACAAACAGTCATATAAAGAGAAGCAGTTGTTCATATATTATGGTATTCGAACCTATGTTTGACACCTTAGGACAAACCACATTGTCCATACAGTGAAACGTAAAATCATTCCATAATTATAAGGGAGTACGCTTCAATGTAGTTAAATGCCTCTACATTTGTTATCATGGTAGGATATTACAGATGTTAATAAATACCTGAATTTGTGTAGAACTTTACTGACTGTAGAAGATAAAAGACGTTCAATAAAAGCAGATGTCAAGAGATGAGAAAGTAGGCGCAGTTTCATAACATTTTTATCAATCAACTGAGAGATACATTGCTAATTTCCTGTCAGTTGTTTTCTTTTTTTCCACTCGCTGATCGAAGCCTAAAACCATGAAATTTCAATTGTGATGTATATGTGTAAACACACATACACGCACATATATATGTATATATATATATATATATATATATATATATATATATATATATATATATATATATATATATATATATATATATATATATATATATATATTGAAGAGTTAAACAAAACATTCTACAACCAGTAACATGGCTCAAAACATCGCCAAATTAAACACTAAAATCTTAAAACAAAACCACCATAATGATATTAATAATAGAGTTAACATAAATGATACTAAACCTAAATGTAATTGTAGAAATAAAACTGATTGCCCTTTGCAAAATAATTGTTTAGATAGTAATTTGGTTTATAAATACACCGTAAAAACTGATCACAATACATACAACTACATAGGATCCACTTCTTCCACTTTTAAAGCCAGATTTGCGAACCATAAATGCTCATTCTCGAACTCAAAGAGGAAATCATCCACGTCTTTATCACAGCTCAAATGGTCATTAAAAGAGAAGAATTTAAAATACTCCATTCTTTGGACAAAACTTCGGAACTGTGGAGTTTACCACAACTCTGGTATATCAAATAACTGCGCACTCTGTACAATGGAGACCCTGTTGATTATTAACAACTACGAGACCCTAATTAACAAAAGAAGTGAATTATTCTCTAGTTGCCTCCACAAAGCTACGTCCACATTCTTAGCCTCCCACAAAACGAGAAAAAAAGAGAGAGAAACATTAAACCATTAAAAACCTGGTTGTCAGACGTATAAAAATCAACACGGAAAAACTTTAGTGGTCTTTAATATTGCACTATCTTATAACTATCTATAGAAGAAATAACGCTCGAATGAAAGACACTTGTTCAATAACATGCCGGAACATTGATACACATAACATTATTCTGTTAACTTTGATCCATACCATTATTTCTTTATTTCTCTATCCTTGTCTTCCTATTTAAGTTTTTAATTTGAGTTTTATATCCAACCCTTGCATCTTTACTGAACTTATTTATAACTGTGAATTTTTCATGCGTTTCTGATCTCTTATTTATAATATGTATGTAATTATATTTTCTATGTTTTTAAATATACCTATCGCATTCTTATATCCATGATTCAAATATAAAGCAAATATCCAAATTACAAATTATTATAAACATTATTTCGAGCTATGAATTATCCATGTATTTATTATTGTTTTTCTTATATATATATATATGTATTTAACTTTAACACGTAGAACTTTATTATATAAAATTATAACCATTATCGTGTACCTAAAGTATACTGTATCACTAATACATAATATAAAATATATCCATATATAACTCCCAAGTATCTTTATATACATAATTTTCAGCTAACTTCTAAATTTTTTGATTGTTTTTACTTTTAGGAATAATTAATACATGTACACATGGGTATATATTTAGTTTTAACATGCCTCAACCTATTCCTTTATTTTATTTTTATTTTATTTTCATTATCATTTACCTAAAATATACTGGCTCATTAATTAATTAATATATATCTATATACATAACCGTTATTTAAATGTTTCTAACAATAAGTACTTCAAAAGCTTTATATACCTAATACGTTGACAATAACTAACTTCATTAAAGATTACATTTAGGAAAATATTCAACAGTGTAAAATTTCCTTAATAATGGCCAGCTAAACCCTTTTAATCTTATCATCAAAAAATTCAGAAGCTTAGAAATGTTAACACACTTATAAAATTTACAAAACTAATATATAAATAACCACCAATTTAAAAAAAAAAAAAAAAAAATATTGATTCTTCACCCTAAGATAACATAAATTAAATATTTTCAAACTTAACCGTTTAACTTTCGGAAAAAAAATCTCCTTCTGCCTACATTACCCCCTTCTCTCACTGACTGTTATAATTCATGAAATGCTTTCCTAGATAAATTGTAGTATCATACATATTAAAATCTCTATAACTGGTACATTAAGCAACGTTTTTCTTACTCACACATTCTCTATTGAATTTATTACGTGTTCGCATTTTCTCATTATTAGGGTATAAATGTTAAATTTTCTCTTAGGTTAATCACTACCTTGATTAAATCTTAACCATTTAACATCTCAGAGTATGTCATATATCATTATATTTTGTCTGATGAGGACGTACTGTTGTACATCCGAAATATGTATAATAAAATATAATTGATCAAAATAACATCTATTTTATTAATATTTATATTCTAATATATATATATATATAATACTCAAAGTCTGTGAATGCTTACTTGCTTGCTTATCTGTTATGTAATACCGCCAAAAGGGCGGATAATGGGAAAATACTTTGAAAGAAATGGGAATACAAATGGAATAAAACAAGTTTCACATAAATCGGACCACGGGTTCCCTAAATATGGGGTTTTTCTGTGTACTTTCATAAACAGAGAAAATTACAGTGAGAAAGAGATAGTGGTTGTGAGAGAGTAGATTGAGAGAGAGACATAGAGAGGGAAAGAGAAGTAGAATGGAAGAGAGAGATAGAGAGGGAGCCAGTGGAGGTGGAGTTGTGTATATATATATATATATATATATTTGAGTGCGTGGATGTGTCTATGACCAGCATATATAGATCACAGACATCCACATATATATTTACACACACACATACCTATATATATATATATGTATACAAACACACACATTTATATATATACATACGCACACATATATATATGGGCCTTCCAGTTTCATTTCACATTATATACATGTCTATGTATATTTTAATTATTTAAAAATTATTTTTAAGTGAACATGATTTAAAAAAAATATTTTGAAGTGGACGTGACCCAACAGGTCACGAGTGGTCTAGTATATATAGTAATAATAAATATGAGGACTAAAATCCGAAGAAGATTGGTAAGGATTGTATATAAACATAATAAAAAAAAGTATATATAAACCTGTAGAGCAAATATTTATTATTAGTACAGATTAAAGTTTAAGCAAAGAATCGCTGCTTTCATCCCATATATATTTGTGTGTGTGGGGGAGGATATAAACTTAACTCTATTCGGGTTATATCACCTTTTCGTGTTACTTGATTTTCACACTTTGGTTTCCTGTCTAAAGTTTAGCTGTCCAGTCTTACTGCATCTTTGTAGAGGACCGGGTTATTATGAATGGTGTAGATATTACTGCCAGAATGTTTTCATTTCTTTCTAATTTTTCAGGTTTCAAAATTATGAATGTATGACAAATATTTTCCAACTGAGAATAGAATCTACATAATTTTCATTAGACAATGACGAGGGAATTTGATGCTTTGGGATGACACTGATAATTTCGACAATGAATGGCAAATTACTATTACTGATACGAAGATGGAAGCTTGGTTATCCTTTTTAAGAAAGACTACCCTGCATTGATGATATTCATTTTTTGTTGTTACAGTAAAACGATAGGTTCTAGAACATCATTTTTATGTGTGATTGTGGAACTTTTCGGATATACATAGAGCGCACTTAGGTACGGGGAGGCTGCATCCACGATAATTCGGATTATTGGTCATTTTAGTACCCACTATTTTTTTTCATTTGTAGATATATTGAGACAGACATTTGAGATTTGTTCTACCTTTGAACCTAAATGAATGTATTCGTTAATTTTATCGGATCATCAATGCGTTTTCCACAATCCTATGTTATACTTGCCGTGACTACCACAACATCGAATCACAAGATTAATCGAATATATAATTCTAAAGGTTTAGTTATTGCAAGTTAACTGTTTGGTAGGTCATTGTGAGTCTTGGATTCTGATGTGAGATCTTAGAACCGGTGCTATCTAGGTAACTTTAGTTACACTTAATATTATTCACAGTGAAGATTGTGTGAGACTTACGTGTGATTGGAAATGGTTTACTTAACAGAGGCATTGAATTCCTGTTTATGATTCACACTATGGAATAGCTTCAACCAAATTGTGTTTCTCTTCCGATGGAGGGGGTGTTACTTTTACACAATTTTCTCACAGATGCAGATTCACTAAGCGCTTTGATGATAGTTAAAATATCCCTGAGAATAGGCGGGAAAATTTCCTACTTGCGCTCTCCACAAAACGTCTACCTAAGGAGGTTGCGTATGACACAAGTATAACAACATCTGATGTTAGCCAATGAAAACCGATTTAGAGGGTGTACGCATTGGACCATATCAATTCCTTTCATTCATTTTTCTGATGCGTGAATGATTCCGCGTGGCGATAAATTTCGAACAGCGATAGAGTGATTCATCAGCTTCTTCCGAACAAATACACCGTACAGCTATTAAATGCTACTACGTGTATGAAGAAATCTTTTTCTCGTCTATGCACACAAACGTGTTGTATATATCTATTTGTGTGTGTATCTATATAAATATGAGTATGTGTGTCTGCATATTATAGAATATATATATTTATATGTATGTATATATATATATAAATATATATATAACGAAGAAAATGTGGTAAGGAACCAGATGGACCATAACGCACCAGAATACTCAATACTTGGGATAGTAGAGTGGGTAATAGGAAAAAGTATGACCCCGACGGCAGAGCTCAAGCCGATTCGACGGATATTTCTGGACGTGAAGAAACTTGAACAGGGTGGAAAAGTTGGGATATGGTGTGGTAGAGTCTGAAAGTGCTCTACTACGGAGATAGGAGCTAAATAATTGTTTCTACTTTAGGCACAAGGCCAGTAATTATACCAGTGCATTACTGGTACTTTATTTTATCGACCCCGTAAGGATGAAAGGCAAAGTTAACCTCGGCGGGATTTGAACTGAGATCATAAAGGGAGGTAACTCTATGCTTCAAAGCATGGCGCCCGACCTTCTACTGATACTACCAATCTTATAAAGAGATAGGAGCTAAATAATGTCCAGAAATAGCCGTCGAAACAGCTTGAGCTCTGCCGTCGGGGTCATACTTTTTCATATATATATATATATATATATATATATATATATATATATATATATATATATATATATACACACATCTCTATATGTGTGTGTACAGAGAGAGAGGTAGGTAAAGGAGATGTATATTATATACTTATTTATTTATTTATTTATTTATTTATTTATATCTTGGTATATAAACAAATATAAATCCATATTTAATAAATACACTATCTCATTTATTCATTCTGACGACTGAGGACAGATATATATATCTGCCTTCAAGAAACCACTGGTAAATGAAATAATTATCTTATGTTGTTTATTACATAACTAAAAAGCTCTGTAGCCTACATAGAGCACTCTCTTTTCCTGTACCTTTCCTACAGAAATACTTCATTATATATATATATATATATATATATATATAGTAATAATAATAAATTTGAAGACTAAAATCTAAAGAGGGCTCCATAAGGATAAATATATATCAAATATACATATATATATATATATATATATTTATTTATATATACATTTTTATGTGTATTTGGTGTATGCATTCGTATGCGTGCGGGTAAAGGCGTTGCGTGGGTTCTGTATGTGAGTGCGGGGGGTTGGGGGGGGGTGTACGTGCCTGTATTTGTATACCTATGGCGAGTGTTTTCGCGTATGTTGTGTATGTACGTATATGGATGCGTGTATGTATTTATTTAATT
>CAXHJY010000677.1:15000-27580 GCA_964016885.1 Eledone cirrhosa
GCTGCTGCTGTCATAGTTGGTCAATGTGTTGGTGTTTAGCCCCAGGCTAGACTTGAGACAGCTGACCTATAGTCAAAAGCAAGTCGTTCGTGTTGAATTCTGATCACGGAGATATGATTATAAGCAAGCTGCTGTTATCGTTGTCATTTATTACCAAATCAGTCTTGATTGAGCAGGTCTATGATTAAAAGTATTTCAGCCATGACTATTCCGTCTTGATTTTAGGGACAGTTTATCTAGGACTACGATATTGAATGTATGCTGAACTTTTAATGATGCTAGGTGTAATTTGGGAGAGATTCAGGTGCTATTTCAAGTATGTATAGAAGCTTTCTTGTTATATCATCGTTGGTGTTGTTGTGTTAGCCAAGCCACAAATCAAACTTGGTCAGGTGGACTTACGTTGATGAAGGGCATTCCATTCCAGCCGTGATATTCCCGTATTTAATCCATGGAGTTGGCGGTGTATTACAGAACCACATTATCGAATGTACCCTTTTTTAAATGGCCAGGTGTGATTTAACCCTTTAATGTTCAAACCGGCGAAAACCGGCCAGAATTCTCTACCTTTTTCTGTTGAAACTGGCTGTAACTGGTCACTCAAACTAATGTTAAGGTATTGTTCTCAAAATAAATACTTTCAAAATCTCATAGATTCGATATTATGTGAGATAATTATTCGAGGTAAAGCCTTTACCATGAAAATATAATAGTATATATAGAGTAATGTGAATGCTAAAGGGTTAAAGTGTGAGGTAAAGCCTTTACCATGAAAATATAATAGTATATATAGGGTAATGTGATGCTAAAGGGTTAAAGTGTGAGGTAAAACCTTTACCATGAAAATATAATAGCATATATAGAGTAATGTGAATGCTAAAGGGTTAAAGTATGAAGTAAAGCCTTTACCATGAAAATATAATAGTATATATAGAGTAATGTGAATGCTAAAGGGTTAAAGTGTGAGGTAAAGCGTTTACCATGAAAATATAATAGTATATATAGAGTAATATGAATGCTAAAGGGTTAAAGTGTGAGGTAAAGCGTTTACCATGAAAATATAATAGTATATATAGAGTAATATGAATGCTAAAGGGTTAAAGTGTGAGGTAAAGCCTTTACCATGAAAATATAATAGTATATATAAAGTAATGTGAATGTTAAAGGGTTAAAGTGTGAGGTAAAGCGTTTACCATGAAAATATAATAGTATATATAGAGTAATATGAATGCTAAAGGGTTAAAGTGTGAGGTAAAGCCTTTACCATGAAAATATAATAGTATATATAGAGTAATGTGAATGCTAAAGGGTTAAAGTGTGAGGTAAAGTGTTTACCATGAAAATATAATAGTATATATAGAGTAATGTGAATGCTAAAGGGTTAAAGTGTAAGGTAAAGTGTTTACCATGAATATATAATAGTATATATAGAGTAATATGAATGCTAAAGGGTTAAAGTGTGAGGTATAGCTTTTACCATGAAAATATAATAGTATATATAGAGTAATATGAATGCTAAAGGGTTAAAGTGTGAGGTAAAGCCTTTACCATGAAAATATAATAGTATATATAGAGTAATGTGAATGTTAAAGGGTTAAGGGAAATTTAGCTTCCTTTCCTGGCAATTCGAATGAACGTTTCTTTTGTTTGTTGAAAGTAGAGGTAGAGCTGGGTTAGAAGTGATGATGATGATGGTGTTAGTTGTTTTTGTTGAGCACAGTTATGGTGGCTTTTTTTAATTAGCAGTGATCGTATGTTGATGAAGATGTTGATGATGACGACGATCATGGTGGTGGTGGTGGTGGTAGGTAATAATTGTTTCTACTTTTTGCACAAGGCCAGGAATTATCGCAGTGCATTACTGGTACTTTATTTTATCGACCCCGTAAGGATGAAAGGCAAAGTTAACCTTGGCGGTGGTGGGTAATAATGATGATGGTGATGACAACGACGATGACTTCGATGACAATGATGACGATGGTAATAATTGTTTCTACTTTTGGCACAAGTCCAGCTATTACCCCAGTGTATTACTGGTACTTTATTTTATCGACCCCGTAAGGATGAAAGACAAAGTCTAATAATGATGATCATCATCATCATTATAATGACACCGATGGTGATAATGATAATTGTTTCTACTTTAGGCACAAGGCCAGCAATTACCCAGTGCATTACTGGTACTTTGATTATGGTAATGGCATTGATAACAGTAGCAATGATGAAAGAATGGGCGAAGAACCGAGAAATTTCCAGATTTTCAGAGACAACTCACGAGTCACGCAGTTTAATGAGGGTGTCAGCTTAAAAGTCGACGTCTTCATCACCACCATCATCAGCATTATCAACATACTGAATATCAGCAGTAGCAGCAGCTGCAATACTACTACCATCACTACCACAATCGCCACCACCAACACTTCTAATACGGCTATCACAGCAAACATCACCATCATCATCATCATCAACAACAATACACTACAACAACTTCACCATACTCTTTGCTATCCTGTTTAGTGAATTTCTTTTGTCTCAGTTCGATAGCTTATCGAAGTCAATTCATCTTCCATGAGGTATATCAATGAAATAAAGATATTGGTAAGATAACAACTAGATTTATTTTTCTAGGTTCTTCTTTGCACAAGCATCATTTGTTGTTATCGTAGTTGTTGTTGTTGTTATGGCTGTTTTTATTGGGTGATATGTGACATATCCAGATAAAAATTCTATTCGTGACCATCTCATATTTCTTTCAGGCTTAGTGTATAAAAGACCACAATGCCCAACATGACATTTTTATAATATCGTATAATGTTATGTGAGGAAGATTTTAATATTATTTCATATAGACAGAACAAAGACAATGAAGCTCACGTGTTGCTTCGTGTCTACTATTTTAAACCAAATGATGTACAATCCTCGTGATTGCAATTAGCCCTAAGTCAGATTTGATTGAGCATACCATCCTGCTTTCTTCCTTTTCTTCATATTTGATACATGAAGTATTATATTATCCTCTGCATTCTTTTGTGTTTAATTTAGTGAGTTTAAATCCCACCGAGGTTAACTTTGCCTTAATCAGCGTTTCCCCTATACAATTATGATGAAATGCTTTTAGATATAAATGCTAAGATAACCAGTTTGGTATCATAGATATTTTATTATTGATATATGGAAGTGAAACATGGACGCTTTCATCCAAACAACAAAAGCACGTTGATGGCACCTACACTCGCCTGCTTCAACGCATTCAGAACATAAGCTGGCGACATCTAACTTCGAGAGATATATGCCGGCCTCCCACGCATATATGTCGTTGTATGTAAAAGGAAAGTAAGATTTACTGGTCACTGCCATCGTGCCACCTATGAAGATCTGTCCTCATTAGTGCTTTGGAAACTACAAGCAGTCACTAATAACAGGGGGCGCAAGCTCTCCTATCCCGATGTCATCTCCAGAGATTCTAGTATTGAAATCCATGACTTGGCAACGGCAATGAACGACGACAGACCCACGTGGAGATCAATCGTTGAGTCCCTTTCGATGGAGACCGCCGGATGATGAGGATTAAAAAGGTATCAAATATGTGTGATCCATTTCAACAGAATTTACAACAGATCTTCCATGCTCGGTCTTCATACATCAATGTCAACAAGCCAGGTGTTTATGTTATGTATTCGTGATTCATACATTCTGTACAATGTATTGCTACAGACACGTTTCCTTCCCATGTCAAAAAGCATAATATTGATTCCACGAACTGGTTTCAACAAGCTGGTAAAGACTTGTGAAACGAGAGGAAAGAGACCAAGAAAACAACAACAATGACAATAACAACAACAACAACAACACGACCGCCATTATCACGACATCCACCACTACCGCCGCCACCACTTCCACCACCAACAACAACAACAGCAACAGAAACAACAGTAATAATAATGGTTACTGATTTAGGGGCAAGGCTAACAATTTGGGTGGAGAAAGTCGATTAAATCGACTCCAGTGCATTACTGGTGTTTTATTTATCGACCCCGTAAGGATGAAAGGCAAAGTTAACCTCGTCGGGACCTGAACTCAGACCGTAAAGGGCCGTAACTCTGTGCTGCAAAGCATGGCATCCGACTCTCTACCGGTACTGCTAATCAACTACCGATTAAATAATAATAATAATAAGAAGAAGAAGAAGAAGAAGAAGAAGAAGAAGAAGAAGAAGAAGAAGAAGAAGAAGAAGAAGAGATAATTTGCATGTACAGTAATTTGTAGCTTGATAAAATTAATGTTAATTACCTAAATCAATAAATAAATAGTAAGGTGGAGAAGGAGAGGCATTAGTGCAGGGCAGGTGGGATTTTTTTAAAAATACGAAGTGTTGACGATCTGTGTGTGTGTGTGTATGTGTGTGTTTATGTGTGTCTGTGTGTGTGTGTTTCTGTGTGTTTGTGTGTTTATGTGTGTGGTTGGGTGTGTGTTTCTGTGTGTGTGTTAGTGTGTGTGTCTGGGTGTTTCTGTGTGTCTGTGTGTGTGTGTTTCTGTGTGTGTGTGTCTGTATCTGTGTGTGTGTGTGTGTGTGTGCCTGTGTGTTTCTGTGTGTGGGTGTGTGGGTGTGTTTCTGTGTGTATGTGTGTGTGTGTGTGTTGTGTGTGTGTGTGTGTGTGTGTGTGTGTACTTCTGTGAGTGTGTGTGTGTGTGTCTGTGTGTTTCTGTGTGTGTGTGTGTGTGTGTGTGTGTGTGTGTGTGTGTGTGTGTGTGTGTGTGTGTGTGTGTGTGTGTGTGTGTGTGTGTTTGTATGCCTGTTAGTGTTTCTGCATAAGTATGTGTTGATAAACGTGTGTATGTGTGTCAGAGTGAGTGCGTGTGTTTGTGTGTTTCTATATAAGTCTGTGTTGATACGCTTATGTTGTGTGTCGGTGTGTGTGTGTATCTGTGTTTACATGCCTGTTTGTGTGTTTCTGTATAAGTCTGTGTTGATATGCCTGTGTATGTGTCTCAGTGTGTATCTGTGTGTGTGTGTGTGTGTATGTCAGTGAGTGTGTATGTGTGTATGTCAGTGTGTGTGTGTTTATGTGTGTGTATGCCTGTTTGTATGTTTCTATATAAATCTGTGTTGATATGTTTGTGTATCTGTGTCTGTGTATGTGAGTGTGTATGTGTGTGTGCGTATGTGTATTTGTGTGTGTGTGTGCGCGCATGTGTGTATGTATGTGTGTGTGTATGTCAGTTTGTGTATGTGTGTGTGCGCGCATGTGTGTGTGTATGTCAGTTTGTGTATGTATGTGTGTGTGTGTGGGCGCGCGTGTGTGTATGTGTGTGTGCGCGCGCGCGCGTGTGTGTGTATGTCAGTGTGTGTATGAGTGTGTGTGTGTGTGTCAGTGTGTGTCTGTGTGTATACGTGCTGGTGTGCAGTAAGCAGGCGAGTGAGTAAGTAGGAGGTAGTGTGTTTGGCATATTGAAATATCTTACAATGTTAGCAAGCATGAAATATGTTGAGAACATTGAGATGTGGCAGGCAAGCAGCACGTTAGAGAGGAGAAAGAATGCATGTTTCACAGCATAGAGTACAAATAAAGAATGGCAGATGAAGAGAGGAGGTGAAATTAGAAAGAAAAGTATAAAGAATTCCACAGTATCAGCAATCTGTGAAATATGGGACAGTGTGATTGTTCAATGTAAAAAAGGAAACGTGAAGACGGCGGGTGGAGTATATCTGATTTGAGATACATGCTTTTTTGATGAGTTCATGATTTGGTAAGTCAGAAAGAGTAACATACATAAGCATAAGCCTCCATATAGCATGCATGTTTGTCTATATATATATATACATACATAAATACATATATAAGTGTGTTTGTGTATGTATATCTATATATATTTATGTATGTATGAATATATATATATATATATATATAAATATATATATATATATATGAACAAGTATGACCCCGACGGCAGAGCTCAAGCCGTTTCGTCGGGGTCATACTTGTTCCTATTACCCACTCTACTACACTAAGTATTGAGTATTTTGGTGCGTTATGGTCCATCTGGTTCATTACCACAATTCCTTCGTTTTATATATATATATATTCACATATATATATATAATGTACGTATCTATATATATATATTAAAACTCCATGAATATTTCTTTGTTGAGTGCTTTTAATCTATTGTAAAACTGTATTCATTGAGTAATCAATGAAACATATTAATCTTTGGTTATATATACATATATATATATATATATAACCAAAGATTAATATGGTTCATTGATTACTCAATGAATACAGTTTTACAATAGATTGGTTATATATATATATATATATATATATATATATATATATAACCAAAGATTAATATGGTTCATTGATTACTCAATGAATACAGTTTTACAATAGATTAAAAGCACTCAACAAAGAAATATTCCTGGAGTTTTAATATTATTCAAAATATTAACAAGTGAAGATATTCACATAATCAAAATATATGCTTTATTATATATATTTCGAAGGTACTGTGTTGTTTTTTTTCCAGTACGTCCTCGTCAGATAAAATATATGATTTGATATATGACATACCTCTATGGTCCTCATATTTCAATTCCAGTATTGGCAGTTACATATATTTTATCTGACGAGGACGTATGGAAAAAAACAACAACACAGTACCTTCGAAATATATATAATAAAGCATATATTTTGATTATGTGAATATTTTCATTTGTTAATATTTTGAATAATATATATATATATATATATATATATATATATATATATATATATATTAGACACTAACAAAAAACAGAGAGGCAGTACAAATGGTAGTTTATTAGATTCATATATATATATGTATGTATATATATATATATATATATATATATATATATATATATATATATATATATATATATATATATATATATATATATACAAATGAATATATGATAGCGATAAACACTGATACAAGTATACATGTGTTCGCATTGCAAATCACCAAGTTAGCTAGATTGAAAAATACTAATTAAAATAATACGGTTTGCCTGTCTCGATTTAAAATAATAAATCAATAAAATCAAACCTATATTGATACCTGGACAAATTTAAAATTTAAAATTTTAAATTTGTTTCGCAACAGAAGAGCACAGGAATAGGAAATTTCACTTAATTGTTGAGAAACAAATTTAAAATTTAAAATTTGTCCAGGTATCACGGCTGTTGCCAATATAGGTTTGTTTTTATTGATTTATTATTTTAAATCGAGACAGGCAGACCGTATTATTTTAATTAGCATTTTTAAATCTAGCTAATTGGTCATTTGCAATACAAACACTTATATACTTATATTAGTGTTTATCCCTATCATATATTCATTTGTATTAGACGGCTCAGAAATATTCCTTTCTTTGAGCTATTTAATTGTAAAAGACTATTTGAGTTTATTACTCCATATATAATATATATATACATATATATATATATATATATATATATATATATATATATATATATATATATATATATATATATAATGAAAAATTGAACAGGGACAGAACAGAGAGGCAGTACGATAAATGTTTATTAAATTCACGCTCAGGAGAGTGGGGGGTAGGTGGGGGACGACGTTTCGGGCATAAGCCCTTCTTCAGGTGAGAAGTCTGTGGGAACAGAGTTCAAAAGGTGTGTAGGGGAGTGGTGGAGAGACATATAGCGAAAGGAAACGGTGCGAATGAAAAATTAACAAATAAAGACAAAAATATAATAAATAATAAATAAAATTAAAGCATGATCAAAATACAAGGAATGAGAAAATTTAAAAATAAAGGCATGATCAAAATAAACTGAAATTAAAAGGGGGGTAAACAGGTGGTGGAAGGGTGTGGGGTGAGTAGGGGTGGTGGCGGGTGGAGTGGGGAGAGGGAGACGGGGTGTCCGAGCGGGGAGGGCTGAAGGTGGTGTGTGTGGTTAGGTGTGCGTGTGTGTGTGTGTGTATGTGAAAGTGAGGGTTGGGGGAAGAACGGGGTTGCATGTTCAGGAAGGTGTGTGTGTGTGGGGGGGGGGGTCGGAGGGTCTGTGCGTGTGTGGATAGGGGGGGGGAGAGGAATCAGGAGGCTGAGGGTGTAAATATGTGGTGGGAAGCACGTGTGTGTGGTTTAAGCGTGTTGTGGGTGTGGGTGGCGTGTGGATAAAAAAAATGTGTTGGGGTGTGTGTGTGGGTGAGTTATATAGGTGATGGTGTAAGAGGATGGTTGAAAAGTTGGTAAGTTACACCGATCTTTGGAGATTTTGGTTAGAAGTCAATATCGCGTGTGGGTAATCCAAGAAGCGGTGGTCGGAAGAGGAGAGATGTGGGGTGCGCGCGCAACAGGAAGTGGTCAGCAGTGGGAGTGCTGTGGTCAGTTGGTGCTGAGACAGTGGTCGGAAGGGCATAGCAGCATTCGGCGGAATGGTAGGATGGGGAGGTGTGAGAGTTGGAGTAAGGAGGGTGTGTGTGTGTGTGTGTGTGTGTGTGTGTGTATTAGTAGGGGTGTTAGTGGGATGAGTGAGTGTGGAGCGGGGAGAGAAGGGTGTGTGTGGTTCTATGGAGGGTGTGTGGTGTACTGGTGTGTGTGTAGTTTGGTGAAGAGGTGTTAGTGGGTGTTAGTATACGGGAGGTGGGGAGGGGTGGAATGCAGGTGTGAGTGGGGGTTAGTGGGGGTAGGGTGTGTAGAGTTGGTGGTGTACGAGGGTATGTGGGTACGTGTGCGTGGGGTTGGAGGGTGTTAGTGATGTTAGTTGCGTGTGGGGTGGGTGGTGTAAGTGGGTGCGTGTGTGCGTGTGATAAGGAGGGGGGAGGAGGAGAAGAGGGAGGGAAGGGATGTTAGTATGTTAGTTGGGGAAGGGTGGTCAGATGAGGGGTGGAGTGGAGGTGTAAGTATTGTTAGTGTGGGGTGGGCGGTGAAAAGGAGGGGTGTGTTAGTGGTGTTAGTGGGGGATAAGTGTGGGGGGAGGGGGGCGGTCGAACGCTAAAGGAATAAGGGTGGGGAGTTCAGGCCGGGGGGAGTGTGGGTCTGTAAGATGAAGATAGTGCGTTGTTCGACCGTAAGGCGATGGGTGGGTGTTCCGTGGCACTGGAGTAGGCCACAGACTGTGAGATGGCGTGCGGAGTGTCCAGGGCCACCAAAGTGGCGGGCGATGGGGGAACTGCCCCCGAGACGAATATCCCGGAGGTGCTCCGTAGACTAGGTTGGAGGAGGTGCAGCGGAAGGCATGCCGGACCGAGAGAGGGTGGCCGTTGGGACCCTGGAAGGTGGTGGTGTTGGTGATGTGGGGACAGGTGTTGCAGCGGGGCCTAGAACAGGGGAAGGAACCGGAGGGGGGGAAACGGAGAGTGGGTTGGGGGGTAGGGAGCTGTGGACGAGGAGGGTGCGGAGATTGCGTGCGCGTTTGAAGGAGGGGAGTGGTGGGGTTAGGAAGATGTGGGAGGTGGAGGGGTCGGACTGGAGGCGTCGGAAGAGGCGGCGGATGGTGCGGTGGAGGGGTAAGGTGGAGGGGTGGTAGGTGATGGGGAAGGGGAGACGGTGGGTGGGTGTGCGGTGGAGTGGGGTGAGGGTGGTGAAGCGGGGGATAGCACGGGCGCGGGTGAGAGCGGTGTGGACGAGAGGGGGGTAACCTCTGCGGATGAAATGGCTGACTAGGGAAAGGGCCTGGGACTCGAAGTCAGCATCTCGGCTACAGAGGCGGCGGATCCTGAGAAGTTGGGAGTAGGGAATGGAGAGTTTAGTGTGGGTGGGGTGGGAAGAGGTGAAGTCGAGGTAAGAGTGGGAGTCGGTGGGTTTGAAGAAGGCGGAGGTGACGAGGGAGTGGTGGGAGGGGTCGAAGGCGACGGAGATGTCCAAGAAGTGGACGTGGGTGGTGGAGATAGAGGTGGTGAAGTGGAGGGAGGGGTGGAAGGAGCAGAAGAAGGAGAGAAAGGAGTCGAGCTGTACTCGGGTGAGGGTCGTGGCTCCGATACAGTCGTCAATGTAACGACCGTACAGTTCGGGCGTGGGGCCGGTGTACTGGGCAAAGATTTGGGCCTCAACATGGCCAACAAAAAGGTTGGCATAGTTCGGGCCCATTCTTGTGCCCATGGCTAACCCCGTGACCTGTTGGTAAAACTCACCCGAGAAGGAGAAACAATTTAGGGTGAGGACCTGCTCGGCGAGGCGAAGGAGGGTGGGGTTGGAGGGAATGGGGGAGGGGCGAAGGTCGAGGTAGTGTTTGAGGGAGCGAAGGCCGTCGGCGTGGGGGATGACGGTATAGAGGGACTTGATGTCTAGGGTGAAGAGGAATGGCTGAGGGCCGGGTAGGTAGGTGAAGGAGTCGAAAAGACGCAGGGCGTGGTTGGTGTCGGAGATGTGGGAGGGGAGGGTGGTGACAAGGGGGGCGAGGAGGGAGTCGAGAAAGGCGGAGATGAGTTCGGTGGGGCAGTTGCAAGCGGAGACGATGGGGCGGCCGGGGTTGTCGGGTTTGTGGAGTTTGGGGAGGAAGTAGATGGTGGGGGTGCGGGGGGTGCGGACGATGAGGTGGGAAGCGGTGGGGGGAGGAGGGAGGAGGCGATAAGGTCTTTGATGGTGGAGGAGACTTGTTGTTGGTAGAGGGGGGTGGGATCGGAGGGTAGAGGGCGGTAAAAGAAGGGGTTACAGAGCTGCCTGAGGGCTTCGGCCGTGTAGAGGTCCGCGCGCCATACCACCACGGCGCCTCCCTTGTCCGCCGGTTTGATGACGATGTCATCTCGGCTACGGAGGGAGCGGAGAGCGAGGAGTTCGCCCCGTGAGATGTTGTGCCGTTTGGAACGGTGGCGGAAGTCGAAACGATTTACTGCGCTACGGCTGGCATCGACGAAGGCGTCCAGGGTGCTAAATTGCCCTGGGGCCGGCGTCCAAGAAGATGGTCGTCGGCCCAGGGCGAGAAACGGGTCTGGGGCGTCCGGAGCCGGTGGTGTTAGGCTGAAATGTGCCTGTAGCTTAGTGCGTCGCACGAATCGCTCGACTTCCGTTCGGGTGCGGAACTCGTCGTTGAGCGGAGTGTGGGGTGTGAAGCGAAGGCCTCTACTAAGGAGTGAGCGCTCAGGTGCGGAGAGGGGGAGGTCAGGGGGTATGGTGACAACAAGGGGTGGGGTTTGGGTGTTTGGGGAGGGAAGGGAGGGTGTGGTGAGGGGTGAGGTGGAGGGTGGAGATTGGGTAGGGGTGTGGGTCGGGGGAGAGGTGGAGAGTGGTGGGCGTATTGGGATGGGCGGGCGGTGGTGGATGGGGGGGTTGGGAGGAGTGAGTGTAGCTTGCGGGCTTTGGTGGAGCTGAGGAACGAGAAGAGGTTGTGGTTGAGGTTGTAGATGAAGGAGAGGATGGCTTGGGCGAGGAGGGGGTGGCAGGTGGAGTAAAGGCGGAGGAGGGTGGGGGTCAGTTGGTGGTCAAGTAGGCGGAGGGTGGAACGGGAGGCGCGGATGGAGTTGCGCATCAGAAGGCGTGAGGATCG
This sequence comes from Eledone cirrhosa, assembly GCA_964016885.1. NCBI lineage: Eukaryota > Metazoa > Mollusca > Cephalopoda > Octopoda > Eledonidae > Eledone > Eledone cirrhosa. The sequence continues at coordinate 26,490 of CAXHJY010000677.1, forward strand.
GGTGAGGATACGTTGCGTGGAGGGGGAAGCAGCGGGGGAGGGGTGGAAGTGTAGACGGAAGCCGAGGGGGATAAGGTGGAGGCGGAGGCAGTGGCTGAGGAAATGGATGTGGCTGGAGTGCCGGGTTTTGGCGAAGAGAAGGTAGGAGAGTTGAAGGGCGGAGGGGAGATAGCAGGGTGGAAGGAGGGGGGTGAGGAAAAGTTTGAGGCGATTGTGGAGTTGGTGGAGAAAGGATCTCAGGTTGGCCATGATGGGCGTTTGGTGAAAGCAAGGGGAGGGATGAGAGGGCGGGAGTGTGAAGCGGGGTGGAGTGAACGAAGGGGTGAGTGCGAAGGATAGGCAGAGACGGGGAAGGGAAAAAGAAACAGAAAAACGTAGGGAGGGGGGGAGTAAACACCGGAAAATTAAAGACAAAAAATCATATATATATATATATATATATATATATATATATATATATATATATATATTCACATATATATATATATATATATGATTTATATGTACGTATATATATATAGGAAAAGATATCTAGCTGTCGAAACGGCCGGAGCTCAGCCGTCGGGTCCTGACTCTTTTCCTATTACCCACTCTACTACACTAAGTATCGAGTACTCTGGTGCGTTAAGATCCACCTGGTTTCTTACCACACCTTCTTTGCTAATATATATATATATACCATGATATTAAATAAATGTAAACTATTTATAAAACCATATTTATTTTATTATATATATTTCAAGGGCAACCAAGCAAACCTTGGTGCGCTTTCATCAGATAAAATACAAAGTTTGTTTTATAAATAAAACGTACCCATGAAAATCATACCTTATCGGTCGGAAATTCACTGGATAGTGTATATATATATATATGTGTGTGTGTCTGTGTATGTGTTTATATATTTATATATACATATATTATATATATATATTTACGATTATGTTTGTGTTCATCTATATACCTATAACTATCTATATGTGTATATAAATATACGTATATATATATATATATATATATATATATATATATTATATATATATATATTGGCGTTCGTCAGAATTTGGTTTAGCAAGGTTTCTTTATCTGAAATT
>CAXHJY010000678.1:15000-27500 GCA_964016885.1 Eledone cirrhosa
CTAGTAGATGCCGTGGTGGTTGTTGAAGGCTGTTGTCGTTGGGGGTTGTTGTAGGTGGTTGTAGTTTATGTTTTTGATGATGGCTTTTTTGGCCGATCTTGGTGGTGGTGGTGGTGGTTGTTGTTGTTGGGCGCTGTTGTGAGTGGTTGTTGCTAGTGGTTGTCGTGGTGGTTGTTGTTGGCAATTGTTGTTGTTGTTAGTGGTTGTTGTTGGTGCGTGTTGTAAATGGTTGTTGTTGTTGGAGGTTGTCGTGGTGTTTGTTGTTGTTGATGGTTGATGTTGGCCGTTGGTGGTGATGTTGTTGTTGGCCGTTGTTATTGGTAGTGGTGGTTGTTGCTGGCCGTTGCCGTTGGGGTTTGTTGCAGGTGGTTGTAGTTAATGGTTGTTGTTGTTGAGTGTTGCTGGTTGTTGTTGTTGGCCGTTGGTGGTTGTTGTTGGGGGTTGTTGTTGGGGTTTGTTTTCGGTGGTTGATACTAGTGGTAGTTTGCTTTTATTGGTGCGGTGGCTGGTTATAGTTGAACTTCTGGTGATGATGGTTGTGTTTGATGTTATTTTCATTCAGGAAACACTCGTCACTAACCACTCTCTCTGTTTGTCTCTCTCTCCCACCCCCCACACAGAAACACAGACACAAAGACACATATACACGCATATATTTATATGCTAACTTATACACACTCACACACACACATATTTATATGCTTACTTATACACACACAAACACACATACACACACACACATATATATATATATATATATATATATATATCAATTTGTGTATGTGTGCACGTATATATATAATGTATGCATCAATTCAATTTATATATTTATATATATACATATATATGCATCTATTTGTATGTGTATATATATACATATATATATATATATATATATATATATATGTATATATATATATATATGTATATATATATATATGTATATATATATATATATACATACACTAATTGATATATATATATACACCAAACCTCATATTAGATAGCAGGCGGTCACTCGAAATAACTTCAACATTAACTACAGCAACAATAACAACAGCAACAAAATTAACATCAATAACAACAACAACATTGTTAAGAACATCAATGACAATTGTAGCAACAAACAAATAAAACAGAAACAGCAACCATAGCAACTACTACAACAACAACAACAACAACAACAGCTACAACAACAACAACGGTGCGGCAACAAAAATATTAACAATTATAACAACAATTGTTAAATCAAACAACAATAACTGCAGCAACAGTTACAACAACAGCAACAAAAACAAAAGTAACAACAATAACAACAACAACAAGCGGAACACAATGGCATCAATACGGAACAAGATGGCGACCAAAAGTAATGTTACGAAATATATTTGTATTAATAATTATTTTGTAGCATTGGAACAAGGCCGGCAATTTGGTGGCAATTGGAAAATCGATTATATTGTGCACCATGACTTGACACCCTCTGACCAATCATATCAGTCTGTCATCAGTACTTGACTGTCCGACCAATGATATTAGTCTGTCATCAGTACTTGACTGTCTGACCAACGATATCAGTCTGTCATCAGTACTTGACTGTCTGACCAATGATATCAGTCTGTCATCAGTACTTGACTGTCTGACCAATGATATCAGTCTGTCATCAGTACTTGACTGTCTGACCAATGATATCAGTCTGTCATCAGTACTTGACTGTCTGACCAATGATATCAGTATGTCATCAGTACTTGACTATCTGACCAATCATATCAGTCTGTCATCAGTACTTGACTGTCTGACCAATGATATCAGTCTGTCATCAGTACTTGACTGTCTGACCAATGATATCAGTCTGTCATCAGTACTTGACTGTCTGACCAATGATATCAGTCTGTCATCAGTACTTGACTGTCTGACCAATGATATCAGTCTGTCATCAGTACTTGACTGTCTGACCAATGATATCAGTCTGTCATCAGTACTTGACTGTCTGACCAATGATATCAGTCTGTCATCAGTACTTGACTGTCTGACCAATGATATCAGTCTGTCATCAGTACTTGACTGTCTGACCAATGATATCAGTCTGTCATCAGTACTTGACTGTCTGACCAATGATATCAGTCTGTCATCAGTACTTGACTGTCTGACCAATGATATCAGTCTGTCATCAGTACTTGACTGTCTGACCAATGATATCAGTCTGTCATCAGTACTTGACTGTCTGACCAATCATATCAGTCTGTCACCAGTACTTGACTGTCTGACCAATGATATCAGTCTGTCATCAGTACTTGACTGTCTGACCAATCATATCAGTCTGTCATCAGTACTTGACTGTCCGACCAATCATATCAGTCTGTCATCAGTACTTGACTGTCTGACCAATGATATTAGTCTGTCATCAGTACTTGACTGTCTGACCAATGATATCAGTCTGTCATCAGTACTTGACTGTCTGACCAACGATATCAGTCTGTCATCAGTACTTGACTGTCTGACCAATGATATCAGTCTGTCATCAGTACTTGACTGTCTGACCAATGATATCAGTCTGTCATCAGTACTTGACTGTCTGACCAATGATATCAGTCTGTCATCAGTACTTGACTGTCTGACCAATGATATCAGTCTGTCATCAGTACTTGACTGTCTGACCAATCATATCAGTCTGTCATCAGTACTTGATTGTCTGACCAATGATATCAGTCTGTCATCAGTACTTGACTGTCTGACCAACGATATCAGTCTGTCATCAGTACTTGACTGTCTGACCAATGATATCAGTCTGTCATCAGTACTTGACTGTCTGACCAATGATATCAGTCTGTCATCAGTACTTGACTGTCTGACCAATCATATCAGTCTGTCATCAGTACTTGACTGTCCGACCAATGATATTAGTCTGTCATCAGTACTTGACTGTCTGACCAATGATATCAGTATGTCATCAGTACTTGACTATCTGACCAATCATATCAGTCTGTCATCAGTACTTGACTGTCTGACCAATCATATCAGTCTGTCATCAGTACTTGACTGTCTGACCAATGATATCAGTCTGTCATCAGTACTTGACTGTCTGACCAATCATATCAGTCTGTCATCAGTACTTGACTGTCTGACCAATCATATCAGTCTGTCATCAGTACTGAGTGTCTGACCAATGATATTAGTCTGTCATCAGTACTTGACTGTCTGACCAATGATATCAGTCTGTCATCAGTACTTGACTGTCTGACCAATCATATCAGTCTGTCATCAGTACTTGACTGTCTGACCAATCATATCAGTCTGTCATCAGTACTTGACTGTCTGACCAATGATATCAGTCTGTCATCAGTACTTGACTGTCTGACCAATGATATTAGTCTGTCATCAGTACTTGACTGTCTGACCAATGATATCAGTCTGTCATCAGTACTTGACTGTCTGACCAATCATATCAGTCTGTCATCAGTACTTGACTATCTGACCAATGATATCAGTCTGTCATCAGTACTTGACTGTCTGACCAATCATATCAGTCTGTCATCAGTACTTGACTGTCTGACCAATGATATCAGTCTGTCATCAGTACTTGACTGTCTGACCAATGATATCAGTCTGTCATCAGTACTTGACTGTCTGACCAATCATATCAGTCTGTCATCAGTACTTGACTGTCTGACCAATCATATCAGTCTGTCATCAGTACTTGACTGTCTGACCAATGATATCAGTCTGTCATCAGTACTTGACTGTCTGACCAATGATATCAGTCTGTCATCAGTACTTGACTGTCTGACCAATCATATCAGTCTGTCATCAGTACTTGACTGTCTGACCAATGATATCAGTATGTCATCAGTACTTGACTGTCTGACCAATGATATCAGTCTGTCATCAGTACTTGACTGTTTGCCCAATGATATCAGTCTGTCATCAGTACTTGACTGTCTGACCAATGATATCAGTCTGTCATCAGTACTTGACTGTCTGACCAATCATATCAGTCTGTCATCAGTACTTGACTGTCCGACCAATGATATTAGTCTGTCATCAGTACTTGACTGTCTGACCAATGATATCAGTCTGTCATCAGTACTTGACTGTCTGACCAATCATATCAGTCTGTCATCAGTACTTGACTGTCTGCCCAATGATATCAGTCTGTCATCAGTACTTGACTGTCTGACCAATCATATCAGTCTGTCATCAGTACTTGACTGTCTGCCCAATGATATCAGTCTGTCATCAGTACTTGACTGTTTGCCCAATGATATCAGTCTGTCATCAGTACTTGACTGTCTGACCAATGATATCAGTCTGTCATCAGTACTTGACTGTCTGACCAATCATATCAGTCTGTCATCAGTACTTGACTGTCTGCCCAATGATATCAGTCTGTCATCAGTACTTGACTGTCTGACCAATCATATCAGTCTGTCATCAGTACTTGACTGTCTGCCCAATGATATCAGTCTGTCATCAGTACTTGACTGTTTGCCCAATGATATCAGTCTGTCATCAGTACTTGACTGTCTGCCCAATGATATCAGTCTGTCATCAGTACTTGACTGTCTGACCAATCATATCAGTCTGTCATCAGTACTTGACTGTCTGACCAATGATATCAGTCTGTCATCAGTACTTGACTGTCTGACCAATCATATCAGTCTGTCATCAGTACTTGACTGTCTGCCCAATGATATCAGTCTGTCATCAGTACTTGACTGTCTGACCAATGATATCAGTCTGTCATCAGTACTTGACTGTCTGACCAATGATATCAGTCTGTCATCAGTACTTGACTGTCTGACCAATCATATCAGTCTGTCATCAGTACTTGACTGTCTGCCCAATGATATCAGTCTGTCATCAGTACTTGACTGTCTGACCAATCATATCAGTCTGTCATCAGTACTTGACTGTCTGCCCAATGATATCAGTCTGTCATCAGTACTTGACTGTTTGCCCAATGATATCAGTCTGTCATCAGTACTTGACTGTCTGCCCAATGATATCAGTCTGTCATCAGTACTTGACTGTCTGACCAATCATATCAGTCTGTCATCAGTACTTGACTGTCTGACCAATGATATCAGTCTGTCATCAGTACTTGACTGTCTGACCAATCATATCAGTCTGTCATCAGTACTTGACTGTCTGCCCAATGATATCAGTCTGTCATCAGTACTTGACTGTCTGACCAATGATATCAGTCTGTCATCAGTACTTGACTGTCTGACCAATGATATCAGTCTGTCATCAGTACTTGACTGTCTGACCAATCATATCAGTCTGTCATCAGTACTTGACTGTCTGACCAATGATATCAGTCTGTCATCAGTACTTGACTCTCTGACCAATGATATCAGTCTGTCATCAGTACTTGACTGTTTGCCCAATGATATCAGTCTGTCATCAGTACTTGACTGTCTGACCAATGATATCAGTCTGTCATCAGTACTTGACTGTCTGACCAATCATATCAGTCGTCATCAGTACTTGACTGTCCGATCAATGATATTAGTCTGTCATCAGTACTTGACTGTCTGACCAATGATATCAGTATGTCATCAGTACTTGACTGTCTGACCAATCATATCAGTCTGTCATCAGTACTTGACTGTCTGACCAATGATATCAGTCTGTCATCAGTACTTGACTGTCTGACCAATGATATCAGTCTGTCATCAGTACTTGACTGTCTGACCAATCATATCAGTCTGTCATCAGTACTTGACTGTCTGACCAATCATATCAGTCTGTCATCAGTACTTGACTGTCTGACCAATCATATCAGTCTGTCATCAGTACTTGACTGTCTGACCAATGATATCAGTATGTCATCAGTACTTGACTGTCTGACCAATGATATCAGTATGTCATCAGTACTTGACTGTCTGACCAATCTTATCAGTCTGTCATCAGTACTTGACTGTCTGACCAATGATATCAGTATGTCATCAGTACTTGACTGTCTGACCAATCATATCAGTCTGTCATCAGTACTTGACTGTCTGACCAATCATATCAGTCTGTCATCAGTACTTGACTATCTGACCAATGATATCAGTATGTCATCAGTACTTGACTGTCTGACCAATGATATCAGTATGTCATCAGTACTTGACTGTCTGACCAATCATATCAGTCTGTCATCAGTACTTGACTGTCTGACCAATGATATCAGTCTGTCATCAGTACTTGACTGTCCGACCAATGATATTAGTCTGTCATCAGTACTTGACTGTCTGACCAATCATATCAGTCTGTCATCAGTACTTGACTGTCTGACGAATGATATCAGTCTGTCATCAGTACTTGACTATCTGACCAATCATATCAGTCTGTCATCAGTACTTGACTGTCTGCCCAATGATATCAGTCTGTCATCAGTACTTGACTGTCTGACCAATGATATCAGTCTGTCATCAGTACTTGACTGTCTGACCAATGATATCAGTCTGTCATCAGTACTTGACTGTCTGACCAATCATATCAGTCTGTCATCAGTACTTGACTGTCTGACCAATGATATCAGTCTGTCATCAGTACTTGACTGTCTGACCAATGATATCAGTCTGTCATCAGTACTTGACTGTCTGACCAATGATATCAGTCTGTCATCAGTACTTGACTGTCTGACCAATCATATCAGTCTGTCATCAGTACTTGACTGTCTGACCAATCATATCAGTATGTCATCAGTACTTGACTGTCTGACCAATCATATCAGTCTGTCATCAGTACTTGACTGTCTGACCAATGATATCAGTATGTCATCAGTACTTGACTGTCTGACCAATGATATCAGTCTGTCATCAGTACTTGACTGTCTGCCCAATGATATCAGTCTGTCATCAGTACTTGACTGTCTGACCAATGATATCAGTCTGTCATCAGTACTTGACTGTCTGACCAATCATATCAGTCTGTCATCAGTACTTGACTGTCTGACCAATGATATCAGTCTGTCATCAGTACTTGACTGTCTGACCAATGATATCAGTCTGTCATCAGTACTTGACTGTCTGACCAATCATATCAGTATGTCATCAGTACTTGACTGTCTGACCAATGATATCAGTCTGTCATCAGTACTTGACTGTCTGACCAATGATATCAGTATGTCATCAGTACTTGACTGTCTGACCAATGATATCAGTCTGTCATCAGTACTTGACTGTCTGACCAATGATATCAGTCTGTCATCAGTACTTGACTGTCTGACCAATCATATCAGTATGTCATCAGTACTTGACTGTCTGACCAATCATATCAGTATGTCATCAGTACTTGACTGTCTGACCAATGATATTAGTCTGTCATCAGTACTTGACTGTCTGACCAATGATATCAGTATGTCATCAGTACTTGACTGTCTGACCAATGATATCAGTCTGTCATCAGTACTTGACTGTCTGACCAATGATATCAGTCTGTCATCAGTACTTGACTGTCTGACCAATCATATCAGTCTGTCATCAGTACTTGACTGTCTGACCAATCATATCAGTCTGTCATCAGTACTTGACTGTCTGACCAATGATATCAGTCTGTCATCAGTACTTGACTGTCTGACCAATCATATCAGTCTGTCATCAGTACTTGACTGTCCGACCAATGATATCAGTCTGTCATCAGTACTTGACTGTCTGACCAATCATATCAGTCTGTCATCAGTACTTGACAGTCTGACCGATCATATCAGTCTGTCATCAGTACTTGACTGTCTGACCAATGATATCAGTCTGTCATCAGTACTTGACTGTCTGACCAATCATATCAGTCTGTCATCAGTACTTGACTGTCTGACCAATGATATTAGTCTGTCATCAGTACTTGACTGTCTGACCAATGATATCAGTCTGTCATCAGTACTTGACTGTCTGACCAATCATATCAGTCTGTCATCAGTACTTGACTGTCTGACCAATCATATCAGTCTGTCATCAGTACTTGACTGTCTGACCAATGATATTAGTCTGTCATCAGTACTTGACTGTCTGACCAATGATATTAGTCTGTCATCAGTACTTGACTGTCTGACCAATCATATCAGTCTGTCATCAGTACTTGACTGTCTGACCAATCATATCAGTCTGTCATCAGTACTTGACTGTCTGACCAATCATATCAGTCTGTCATCAGTACTTGACTGTCTGACCAATCATATCAGTCTGTCATCAGTACTTGACTGTCTGACCAATCATATCAGTCTGTCATCAGTACTTGACTGTCTGACCAATGATATTAGTCTGTCATCAGTACTTGACTGTCTGACCAATGATATCAGTATGTCATCAGTACTTGACTATCTGACCAATCATATCAGTCTGTCATCAGTACTTGACTGTTTGCCCAATGATATCAGTCTGTCATCAGTACTTGACTGTCTGACCAATGATATCAGTCTGTCATCAGTACTTGACTGTCTGACCAATCATATCAGTCTGTCATCAGTACTTGACTGTCCGACCAATGATATTAGTCTGTCATCAGTACTTGACTGTCTGACCAATGATATCAGTATGTCATCAGTACTTGACTGTCTGACCAATCATATCAGTCTGTCATCAGTACTTGACTGTCTGACCAATGATATCAGTCTGTCATCAGTACTTGACTGTCTGACCAATGATATCAGTCTGTCATCAGTACTTGACTGTCTGACCAATCATATCAGTCTGTCATCAGTACTTGACTGTCCGATCAATGATATTAGTCTGTCATCAGTACTTGACTGTCTGACCAATGATATCAGTATGTCATCAGTACTTGACTGTCTGACCAATCATATCAGTCTGTCATCAGTACTTGACTGTCTGACCAATGATATCAGTCTGTCATCAGTACTTGACTGTCTGACCAATGATATCAGTCTGTCATCAGTACTTGACTGTCTGACCAATCATATCAGTCTGTCATCAGTACTTGACTGTCTGACCAATCATATCAGTCTGTCATCAGTACTTGACTGCCTGACCAATCATATCAGTCTGTCATCAGTACTTGACTGTCTGACCAATGATATCAGTATGTCATCAGTACTTGACTGTCTGACCAATGATATCAGTATGTCATCAGTACTTGACTGTCTGACCAATCATATCAGTCTGTCATCAGTACTTGACTGTCTGACCAATGATATCAGTATGTCATCAGTACTTGACTGTCTGACCAATCATATCAGTCTGTCATCAGTACTTGACTGTCTGACCAATCATATCAGTCTGTCATCAGTACTTGACTATCTGACCAATGATATCAGTATGTCATCAGTACTTGACTGTCTGACCAATGATATCAGTATGTCATCAGTACTTGACTGTCTGACCAATCATATCAGTCTGTCATCAGTACTTGACTGTCTGACCAATGATATCAGTCTGTCATCAGTACTTGACTGTCCGACCAATGATATTAGTCTGTCATCAGTACTTGACTGTCTGACCAATCATATCAGTCTGTCATCAGTACTTGACTGTCTGACGAATGATATCAGTCTGTCATCAGTACTTGACTATCTGACCAATCATATCAGTCTGTCATCAGTACTTGACTGTCTGCCCAATGATATCAGTCTGTCATCAGTACTTGACTGTCTGACCAATGATATCAGTCTGTCATCAGTACTTGACTGTCTGACCAATCATATCAGTCTGTCATCAGTACTTGACTGTCTGACCAATGATATCAGTCTGTCATCAGTACTTGACTGTCTGACCAATGATATCAGTCTGTCATCAGTACTTGACTGTCTGACCAATGATATCAGTCTGTCATCAGTACTTGACTGTCTGACCAATCATATCAGTCTGTCATCAGTACTTGACTGTCTGACCAATGATATCAGTCTGTCATCAGTATTTGACTGTCTGACCAATGATATCAGTCTGTCATCAGTACTTGACTGTCTGACCAATCATATCAGTATGTCATCAGTACTTGACTGTCTGACCAATCATATCAGTCTGTCATCAGTACTTGACTGTCTGACCAATGATATCAGTATGTCATCAGTACTTGACTGTCTGACCAATGATATCAGTCTGTCATCAGTACTTGACTGTCTGCCCAATGATATCAGTCTGTCATCAGTACTTGACTGTCTGACCAATGATATCAGTCTGTCATCAGTACTTGACTGTCTGACCAATCATATCAGTCTGTCATCAGTACTTGACTGTCTGACCAATGATATCAGTCTGTCATCAGTACTTGACTGTCTGACCAATGATATCAGTCTGTCATCAGTACTTGACTGTCTGACCAATCATATCAGTATGTCATCAGTACTTGACTGTCTGACCAATGATATCAGTCTGTCATCAGTACTTGACTGTCTGACCAATGATATCAGTATGTCATCAGTACTTGACTGTCTGACCAATGATATCAGTCTGTCATCAGTACTTGACTGTCTGACCAATGATATCAGTCTGTCATCAGTACTTGACTGTCTGACCAATCATATCAGTATGTCATCAGTACTTGACTGTCTGACCAATCATATCAGTATGTCATCAGTACTTGACTGTCTGACCAATGATATTAGTCTGTCATCAGTACTTGACTGTCTGACCAATGATATCAGTATGTCATCAGTACTTGACTGTCTGACCAATGATATCAGTCTGTCATCAGTACTTGACTGTCTGACCAATGATATCAGTCTGTCATCAGTACTTGACTGTCTGACCAATCATATCAGTCTGTCATCAGTACTTGACTGTCTGACCAATCATATCAGTCTGTCATCAGTACTTGACTGTCTGACCAATGATATCAGTCTGTCATCAGTACTTGACTGTCTGACCAATCATATCAGTCTGTCATCAGTACTTGACTGTCCGACCAATGATATCAGTCTGTCATCAGTACTTGACTGTCTGACCAATCATATCAGTCTGTCATCAGTACTTGACAGTCTGACCAATCATATCAGTCTGTCATCAGTACTTGACTGTCTGACCAATGATATCAGTCTGTCATCAGTACTTGACTGTCTGACCAATCATATCAGTCTGTCATCAGTACTTGACTGTCTGACCAATGATATTAGTCTGTCATCAGTACTTGACTGTCTGACCAATGATATCAGTCTGTCATCAGTACTTGACTGTCTGACCAATCCTATCAGTCTGTCATCAGTACTTGACTGTCTGACCAATCATATCAGTCTGTCATCAGTACTTGACTGTCTGACCAATGATATTAGTCTGTCATCAGTACTTGACTGTCTGACCAATGATATTAGTCTGTCATCAGTACTTGACTGTCTGACCAATCATATCAGTCTGTCATCAGTACTTGACTGTCTGACCAATCATATCAGTCTGTCATCAGTACTTGACTGTCTGACCAATCATATCAGTCTGTCATCAGTACTTGACTGTCTGACCAATCATATCAGTCTGTCATCAGTACTTGACTGTCTGACCAATCATATCAGTCTGTCATCAGTACTTGACTGTCTGACCAATGATATTAGTCTGTCATCAGTACTTGACTGTCTGACCAATGATATCAGTATGTCATCAGTACTTGACTATCTGACCAATCATATCAGTCTGTCATCAGTACTTGACTGTTTGCCCAATGATATCAGTCTGTCATCAGTACTTGACTGTCTGACCAATCATATCAGTCTGTCATCAGTACTTGACTGTCTGCCCAATGATATCAGTCTGTCATCAGTACTTGACTGTCTGACCAATGATATCAGTCTGTCATCAGTACTAGACAGACCATCTGACCAATGATATAGTCCCCAGTTCTTGACAGACACTCTGAGCAATGATATCGTCCCCATTACTTGACATACACTCTGACCAATGATATCGTCCCCATTACTTGACAGACTGTCTGACCAATGATATCGACCGCAGTGCTTGACAGACCGTCTCACCAATGAGAGATTACATGTAGACCTTCGTCCAGTATCATTATCAGAATCAGATTTGTAAGGGCATTGCTGGAGAGCTAAATACTAAATGGTTAGTTACGTTCCTTTGTTGGAACCTACACAAGGAAGATCTGGCAGAGGATGACAAACGAAAACCTGTATCAAGTAGATTTGAGAGGACTTAAACTGCATCCCCTCTTTTGTGGGAGCCTATAGAAGGATGAGCTAGCAGAGGGTAAGAAGCCAAGACTGATATCAAGTACGTTTGTCATGACGTAAACTATAATCTCTCTGTCCTACCGAATATGACAAACAATAGAATTGGATGGCAACAGATAGTCTAAAGAATCCGTGTAAACAGTTTTTTTCTGAAACCTACACAAGGAAGAGCTGGCAGAGGACGGCAAGCAAAGACCTATATCAAGTAGATTTGTGATGACATAATCTGCAATCTCTCTTCTGTGAAACCTAAACAAAAAATATATACATACATATATACATATATATATATATATATACATACATATATACATATATATATATATATATACATACATATATACATATATATATATATACATACATATATACATATATATATATA
>CAXHJY010000678.1:37500-42500 GCA_964016885.1 Eledone cirrhosa
TCTTAGTACGGTTGATACCTAAATATAAGTATGTATACGTACATACATATATGTGTACAGACGTACAGTAGTATGTATATATATACATACATGCACACATCATATATATATATATATATATATGTACGCATGGGTTTACCGAACATTTATTATAATGTTCGGTTTGTTTGTAAACAAACAGCCCGAATTATGCCGTACAGTGTTCGGCAACCATCGTCGCCCTTTTGTTCAACACTGACACAAGAACGATGTACTAGTTTCAAGCTTATTAGCTATCGTCAGCATCGTATACCTTCCTGCCAGATGATTGAACGTCTGAAAGTATATACTTTCCTTATGCATATTAACAGCTGAGCAGCCTAATTTGGATATCGAGTGAGTTAGTCGCCCGGGCAAACCGAAAACGATAAATGGAAAAGAATGAAACGTTTGCCCAGTCGACTAACTCCCTCGAGTAGAATGCTTCGAATCTATTATAATAAATACATTTGTTGAATTAACAGCAAATTAAATATCTCTTCAAATATATGTGTGTGTGTGTGTATATATATATATATATATATATATATATATATATATATATATATATATATATACCAATTATAACACATATATACCCAATTATAACACATATATACCCTAGAAACGATCGTTAAATAATGAACTTTTTTTGTTTAATATAAGGAATTGTTTATTCATTATTTGTTTAATATTTTATATATATATATATATATATATATATATATATATATATATATATATATATTAATATTATATATATATATATATATATATATAATATAAGATCAAAAGATGTTTAAAAGAGATCCATATATCTTATGCGCATTTCAAAAACAAATATCATCATGAGAATGACATTTGCCTTTTCGTCAGATAAAATAGGGATACATGATATGAAGGTTAAAAAACACTTGTGAATAGTGAAGTTTTAAATCAACATATGAAAAGTAATTTAAGATTGATGTGTGATATTGGGAAAAAAATGAAGGGGGTGGGTGGAAAGGATGAAAAAGAGGAGGATATTAGAGTAAAGAATGGTGGGGGAGGAGTGTAATAAGGAAGGATGAGATAGGAGGAGAGATGGGTGATAGAAAGAGAGAGATAGCCTTTATAACTGAGAAGAAATATATATTGTTTCACAGAGATAGGTTAAAAAGCCGTTGGAAGATAATATATAATTTAAAAGAATTTGAAAATCGATGAAGAGAAAAAATTAAGAATAATATTAAATTAAGGTTTGTATATTGAAGTGTTTAATAATATGTGCGATGGGAAGAAATTGTTAAAATAAAAATATTAATGTTATTAAGGATATAAGGTGAAAGGAAGTAGAAGAGTGGATGAATTATGAATTTAGAGGAATTAGTTATTGTTTAAGTTTGTTTTAATGTAATGTAATATGTATGTGTAATATATGTAAATATTTTGTTTACAAATGAGCGCAGAAAGCAAAGAAGAGAATAGTGTTTAAGGAAGAGAAGACTTTAACATCAACATATATATGTTTATGAAGTAATTTCTAATGGTAATAGTATAATGTAATAAAGGAGATTAGTTAGGGTTTAAGTTTGTGTTTATGTATTGTGATATGTAGTATGTAAAAGTCAGACGAGCATGAAATGGAGAAAAATATAATGAACTGAGGAGGAATAATCTAACGTCAAAAAAATGTTTATGTTTACGAAGGATTTTTAAATGTAATGCTATAAAGTATTTAAAAGGTAATAATAAAATGTTATGGCCAATGGTATGAAGAAAGATGGAAGAGTGGATATGTTGTGGTGAGTAATAATGAGAATTGAGAAGTATTTAGGAAGAAAAAGTACAGATTAGATGTTAGAAATTAAAAGAAAAGAGGAAGAAAGGAAATTGATAAATAGGAATGATATGTGTGTGTTGTTATTGTGCTTATGTATGTATTTATTTATATATTTATATTTCTCTTAGATCAGTATTGTTTGTGTGGGTGTTGTTATTCCATTCATTTTTTCTGTTTAGCTTTGGCCTTCTAAGTTCTATTTCACTGGCCTCTCTGATTTGCCTATCTGCTGGGTCATTTCTATGTTTAGATAATATTTTAATTTCTATGTTGTCTATGTTACCATCGTGTTGTTGTCTGGCGTGTTCGTATAGTACTGAACCGTTGTTTCGTCCATTTAGCCCCCCCCCCCCCAATGTTGGTCTATCCTTTCACCTATGCTTCGAGCTGTCTCGTCTATGTATGTTGTTGTCATGTTTGTGCAGGTACCCTCTGTACATCTTATGCTACAGACTATGTTTCTAGTTTTACAGTTTATCCGGGGGTTTACTGTACATATAATACTTTTCCTATTAGTAAAATGGGTTTTTTTTTTTAATGGTATGTTTTGCTGATAAGGGATTTTGTGGAGGTTCCTGGCTTTTCTACCACCTTAATCTATATCTGTAAGTGGGTCTTTCTCAGGGCCTTTGTACACTGGTTAGCTAATTTCCCTCCAGGGGTAGAGTCCACGAACATGACACACTGGTATCTCTGGTTGTCGTACCATGAGGTGGCTTTCCCTATCTTATGTCTAGCCCTATCTAAGCTCTTCTATGATTTGCTCCTGTATAATGGGCAAATTCCTTTCATGTCCAGTTCTATGAGGGTTTTATACTTCTCCATGGCTCCTTCGTATACTCTGATTCTGTCTGTTTTGTTGTAGCCAGAGAACTGCATGCGGTTGATGAAGTGTTCGATGTGTCTTTCCATTTCTGTTGGGTCGCACATGCGGGACACGTTCTTCATTACTCGTACCAAGTCTGCGATCAGAATATAAAACTTAGCACTACTGCACATTGCTGAGTTTTTGAGTATCAGGTATTTGGAGGCCATGGGTTTAGCGTAGTGTGAGTGGAGAATTTGGGCTCTCTCGTCTATTGTGTTAATCCAGAGTTCCGTGTCTAATACAGGTAGTCTATTGTTAGGGTGTTTGGAAGGGTAGTCGATAGTTACAGTTAAACTCTGGTGAATGGAATTAGCTATCTGCTGGATGCTTTCCATTGTGCTACATTCTAAATCATACTTGTTAGTACTCTCTTGTGGGGGATGTCCTTATTTCTATATTGATGTCGTCTACGTAACGAGAGTACATGATGAGGTCTATGGAGCTCTCATCAAGGAGATTTTTGAGTCTATTTTCCCACCATACCATAAAACGGTTGGCAACGTCACCAGCTATGCTGACGCCAATGGCTGCTCCCTTATTTTGGGTGTAGATCTTCTCGTTGAATTTTAATATGTGGCCCTTTAGGGTAGTTATAATACTAAACCCTATTGCATGTGCGACCATTTTTCTTACCTGATCATTGTTTTAGGGTGTCCGTATGGCTTTGGTCCACCCATCCCATGCGAGTCTTTTTTGTCATTGAGGTTTTGGTGGGGGGGGGGCTACCTCTTATGGGTCTACTGGAGCAGAAACGGTTAAGGTCATGGCTGTCTAGGTAGTCAGTGTCATAGGTAAATCTAAGTAGGAGGCCCAGTTCATCTGTGTCGACGTCGCAGAACTCAACTTCACTCTCACTGATCATCTCTACACATTTTTCCACAGCAAAATCAATGTTAATGGATGGGTATAGTGATATCACGCCCATACTGCATACTATGCAGATGGATAGGTTTTGTTTTTGTTGCACTCACTCAATCTGTTGAGAAGGTCCTCCATACTGTCACATACATCTGGGGACATCTTGATTATGGGACGTATAACCATTGAGAGGAAGTGTGTTTTGTTATTAATTCTGGCAATATTATTACAACATGATCCTCCCTAGTATAACAATATTTGTTTCGACACACGATTTCATAACAAAAACCTCGCAAAACTATATATATATAAACATATCTATACATATATATAAACATATCTATACATATATATAAACATATCTATACATATATATAAACATATCTATACATATATATAAACATATCTATACATATATATAAACATATCTATACATATATATAAACATATCTATACATATATATAAACATATCTATACATATATATAAACATATCTATACATATATATAAACATATCTATACATATATATAAACATATCTATAAACACATCTATAAACACATCTATAAACACATCTATAAACACATCTATAAACACATCTATAAACACATATATAAACACATCTATAAACACATCTATAAACACATCTATAAACATATATATAAACATATATATAAACACATCTATAAACATATATATAAACATATATATAAACATATATATAAACATATATAAAAACATATATATAAACATATGTATAAACATATATATAAACATATATATAAACATATATATAAACATATATATAAACATATATATAAACATATCTATAAACATATATATAAACACATCTATAAACACATCTATAAACACATCTATAAACACCTATAAACACATCTATAAACACATCTATAAACACATCTATAAACACATCTATAAACACATATATAAACACATCTATAAACACATCTATAAACACATCTATAAACACATCTATAAACACATCTATAAACATATATATAAACATATATATAAACATATATATAAACATATATATAAACATATATATAAACATATATATAAACATATCTTTAAACATATATATAAACATATCTATAAACATATCTATACATATCTATAAACATATCTATACATATCTATAAACATATCTATACATATCTATAAACATATCTATACATATCTATAAACATATCTATACATATCTATAAACATATCTATACATATATATAAACATATCTATACATATATATAAACATATCTGTACATATATATAAACATATCTATACATATATATAAACATATCTATACATATATATAAACATATCTATACATATATATAAACATATCTATACATATATATAAACATATCTATACATATATATAAACATATCTATACATATATATAAACATATCT
>CAXHJY010000678.1:60000-62539 GCA_964016885.1 Eledone cirrhosa
ACCCCCGTCGTCACCAACACCAACACCAGCAACGACAACAACGACGACGACGGCAACAGCAGCAACAACAACAACAACAACAACAGCAGCAACAACAACAACGACAACAACAACAGCAACAACAGCAACACCCACTTACACCACCACCACACACCACCTACCTTACTCAGCAATATATACAACATGTGTTACTACCACTCTGTGCTATCTGTTACAGGTGAGATAACGGTTCGAACTATAAGGACATGTTATCAGTTGCACAGCTTCTTATTCCAAATGTCATGTCTTTTCTTTGCTTTAATTATTCCATGTAGGATGACTTGCAAATGTCACCATCTTTATTTTTTTTACATCTCTCTCATTCCCCCCCTCTCTCTCTCTTTCATATATTTATTTATATATATATATATATATATATATATAATATATATATATATATATGCAAGTGTGAGAGAGAGAGGTAATACATATATATATATATATATAATATATATATATATATATATATATATATATATACAAGTGAGAGAAAAGAGTCGGTATATTATATATATATATATATGTGTGTGTGTGTATATATATATATATATATGTGTGTGTGTGTATATATATATATATGTGTGTGTACATATATATATATATGTGTGTGTACATATATATACATGTGTGTGTGTATATATATATATATACATGTGTGTGTATATATATATATACATGTGTGTGTATATATATATATATACATGTGTGTGTATATATATATATATATATATATATTTGTGTGTATATATATATGTGGGTGTGTGTGTGTATATATATATATATGTATATATACATGTGGATATATACATATATATATACGCATTTATGCATACTAAGTGTTAATATATATATATATATATTATATATATATATATATATTAACACTTAGTGCATCAGTGTTAGAATCTAGCAACACGTAGTTTAGTGTTTTCTTTCATCATCATCATCATTATTATTATTAAAGAGTTACGGCCCTTTACGTTCTGGGTTCAAATCTCGCCGAGGTTACTTTTGCCTTTCATCCTTTCGGGGTCGATAAAATGAAGTACTTGTTATCTACTGGGATAATTGTTGGCCTTGTGCCAAATTAGAAACAATTATTATTATTGCTATCAGAAAGACCACCAAACGGGTGGTTTTCTGCTAGCATGTGTAGTGCGTATATCAATATACAGTATATATACAGTATATATACATGTAGATATGATACATCAAATAAAATCGTTATTGACAATATACACAGAAATTGAACGAAGACTGTGTTACACTGTCTTATGTAATCAGCAACGTAATCCATGATACATTAGTTAAACACGATATTATATATCTGCTAGCATGTGTAGTGTGTATATTGATATTATACGCAAGCATATATACATGTAGGCATGATACATCAACTAAAATAGAATTGACAATATATAATACATAGAAATTGAACGAAGACTGTGTTACACTGTCTTATGTAATCAGTAACGTAATCCATGATACATTAGAAAAGACGATATTATATGTAAACTGCATTAGGAGAAAATTAGTGACGGAAATTAATGAATGATTATTTAAGCGATCGGTAACCGCAAGTGTTGACATTTCAAAATTTTAAAGAAGTGAATCTTAAAATAAGCAACAATATTATTTATATCTAATCAATAATAACAACATTTAGTATATAAATTATGTAATATTCATTCATTCTTTATTCAAAGTAATCCAACTTATTGTACAAACGGGAAAAAAAATAAATTGTGGACTCAGTCCCGCCCTTCTTACTTTATTATAGTTAAGATTATTATTTGACATTTTATCTAGGGGATTCACTAACCTTTCGTCTCCTAATTTACATTGTCAGTATATTCTGACTTCTGATGATAGACTACGGTCCAACATGTTAAGACCTGTTTAACATTAAACTAACATATGTATCAGCCGTACTAAGAGTGAGAAATGAAATTTCATTTTTTTCCATTTATCGTTTTCGGTACGCCCGGCCGACTAACTTACTCGATATGCAAATTAGGCTGCACAGCCGTTAATATGCATAAGGAAAGTATATACTTTCAAAACGTTGAATCATTGACAGGGTGATGAATACGGTGCTGATGACAGCTAATAAGCTAGAAACTACTTCATCGTTCCTTTGTCAGTGTTGAACAAAATGGCAACGATGGTTGCCGAGCACTGTACGGCTTAATTCGGGCTGTGTGTTTACAAACAAACCGAGCATTATAATAAATGTTCGGTAAACCCATACGTACGTGTATATATGTGTGCATGTATGTATGTATATACATACTGCTGTACGTCTGTATACATATATGTATGTACGTATAAATACATACATACTTACATTTAAGTATCAGCCGTACTAAGAGTAAGAAATGAAATAACTCTCTCTCTCTCTCTCTCTCATCTCTCTCTCTCTCTCTCTCTCTCTCTCTCTCTCTCTCTCTCTCTCTCTCTCTCTCTCTCTCTCTCTCCTCTCTCTCTCTCTCTCTCTCTC
>CAXHJY010000679.1:0-5000 GCA_964016885.1 Eledone cirrhosa
AATTGTTTCTACTTTAGGCACAAGGCCAGCAATAAACCCAGTGCATTATTGGTACTTTTACGTTAGTATAGTGTCAAGATGAGTCAAACATATAGACAAACACACATATAGACTATCCCAGACACACGTACATACACACATACTGATACACCCACACGCACACATACATAAACTCACATTCACATATATATACACACACGTACTGACAAGCTCATACGCACACACAAAATATATATAATATATATTTATATATATATATATATATTTATATATATATATATATATATATATATATATATATATATATATATATATATATATATGTATATATATATATGATAGAGGTGAATGATTAAGGGCAGATTAAGAAAGGAAGGGAGAATAATTGAGGGAGAGAGAATGAGAGAGATAGAGAGAGAGAGTGATTAAGAAGAAACACACACATGCATATACACATACATAGATATTAGAGGATATTTATATATTTACACACACACACATACACACACACAACACACACACACACTATATATATATATATATATATATATATATATATATATATATAGAGAGAGAGAGAGAGAGAGTGAGAGAGTAATAAATAAATATAAATATATATATATATATATTTATGTATATATATATATTAAAGGAAGGGTTGGTTGATCAATTAATCGACTGACTGATGTGTAAACAGACGTAAGCAATCCGCAGAGTAAAGTATCAGACGGAGTGTCAATATTATAAAGAAGAGAGACGGTTTTATGAATTCATCGTCGTACAGATTCACACATCTTTTCTTAAACATAGAATAAACGCTTGCTGAAATCTCTATATACCCAACCCATTGACACTACACACATATTGACCCCAATATGAATCATAGAGAAACGTGACCATATTTTTGGAATTAGATTGCGTTGCCAAACAGCTACGAAAATGAATAAATCAATGAATTTATCAAACTAATTCTTTAACCCATGTAAATCTTGGCGATTGACCTACTTAGTAATTTGACATCATAGTCTAGTGAAGCTCATATTTTTAACACTGAGTAGTATCTTCCATACCTTGCTTGCATATAACCACTGTACTCTACATCCTATGTTCACTTGTAGCCGGACAGCTTTCATCGTGTTCCAAACTACAGTGGGCATATCAAAAAGAAAAAAAACAATATTACAACTTAACACCTGTCTGATGAAAACTCGGCAAAGCAATCACTTTAATGTCTTTGAAATGCGCATAACGGGATTATATAATAAACGAAGGATGTATATATAAAACCATAACTCTTCTTTAAGACATATAGCTAGATAGACAGGTAGATATTGAGATAGATAGATAGATAGACAGATAGATATTGAGATGGATAGATATATAAATGTATAGTTAGATAAATAGAAAGATGTATAGATGAATGGATGAATTTAGGCACTTAAGCAACAATTTTTGTGGGAAGAGGAAAGTCGATTATAGCTATCCAGGTAAGTTGCGAATTTTTTTACGGCTTTTTTTCGAGGCAATATATATATTTTTTTAACGCTAAATTATTAATAACAATATACCGTATTTACCGGTCTATTGGATGCCCCTCCACATAAGACGCTCCCTCCTTTTTATTACATTTTACGTTATATTTTGACGTTTAAAAGCATTTTTATGGACCACTCCCATTATTCGCGGTTTTTCCATCTTTGCGTGTACTCTAGAAACGTAACCCCTGCAAATAACAGGGTACTACTGTGTATGTTTCTGAGGTTAAACGACAGAATGGATACAATCTAAGGAGTCGCATAACTGTTATCAATTAGTCAGATCTTGCCTTTTGAAACGATCAGAAAATAGATTGTCTTATTTGTTTCATGGTTCGACATTGTGTGTGCATGCGTGTGTGTATGTATGTATGTATGTATGTATGTTTTCTCTTTCACTTAATTTCGAGTATATTTTTTTGACCGGCCACCTTCCTGGTGGCAAGGTTGTAAAAGAAAAGAAATTGTCATCCCTTGAATCGCAAGAATGTTTTGCAAATTTTGAAGGTGCCAGCTATCGCAGCCATTTGTAGACTATGAATTAGGGAGCTGCGCTTTTTGTCCGCAAATCCAAGTTCAGTGATACTTTGGTCTAAGCGGGTTGGTATATAACCCGTAGCTCCAATAATGATGAGTATGAAGCTAAAGGTGTATCTTGGATACTGGATTTGTAAACTCCTCATTAATGGTCCGTAGATGTCCTCCTTCTCCTGTATTTTTCTGACAACGTTTACATCAAGTGGGCAGCTGATCTCCACAACAGAACACGTTTTATGTATTTATGTATATATGTATGTATGTATATATGTATGTATGTATGTATCATGTATGTGTGTATATATGTGTGTATGTATGTGTGCATGCGTGTGTGTACGTATGTATGTATTTATTTATTTATTTATGTATGTATGTATGTATGTATGTATGTATGCATGTATGTATGTGTGTGTATGTATGTATATATATATATATGTATGTGTGTGTATGTATGTGTGTGTATATGTGTGTATGTATGTGTGCATGCGTGTGTGTACGTATGTATGTATTTATTTATTTATGTATGTATGTATGTATGTATGTATGTATGTATGTATGTATGTATGTATGTATGTATGTATGTATGTATGTATGTATGCATGTATGTATGTATGCATGTATGTATGTGTGTGTATGTATGTATGTATATATATATATGTATGTGTGTGTATGTATGTCGGTATATATGTGTGTATGTATGTGTGTATATATGTATGTATGTGTCTATGTATGTATATATATGCATTTATGTGTGTATGTATATGTGTATGTATGCATGTATGTATTTATGTTTGTATGTATGTGTGTATGTATGTATGCATGTATGTATGTATGTATGTATGTATGTATGTATGTATGTATGTATGTATGTATATATGTGTGTATGTATGTGTGTATGTATATATGTTAGTGTGTATGCATGTATGTATATACATATGTAAACAAAAATATATATGTCGTTGTTGTAGGGTGATAGGCAATCTTGTTAAAATAAATACATTTGAAAGTGAGTGGGGGAGAGAGAGAGTGGGAGAGAGTGAGAGGGGGGAATGGGTGAGAGAGAGCACGCGAAAGAAAATGTAACGAAGACGATAACGACGATGATGATGATGATGATGATGATGATGATGAGGCTGATGATGATGATGATGATGATGACGATTATGACGATAATGGTGATGGTGAGGATGATGATGATGAGTAAATTGAAGAAGACAAAGACGAGAACGAAAAAGAAGAAGAAGAAGAAGAAGAAGAAGAAGAAGAAGATGGTAAAGAAGAAGAAGAAGAAGAAGAAGAAGAAGAAGAAGAAGAAGAAGAAGAAGAAGAAGAAGAAGAAGAAGAAGAAGAAGAAGAAGAAAAAAAAAAGAAGAAGAAGAAGAAGAAGAAGAAGAAGAAGAAGAAGAAGAAGAAGAAGAAGACGGCAAATAAAAAGAAGAAGAAGAGGGAAGATGTAGTGAAAGAGAAAAAGGAAAGAAAAGGAAGAAGGATTAAATGTTTTGACCACCTACATTCTTCAAATTATGTTGAAATGGTGTATTGAGGAGGAGGGGTAGGAAGGAGGAGGGGTAGGAAGGAGGAGGAAGGAGGATGAGGAGGGGTAGGAGGGAGGATGAGGGGGAGGGAGGATGAATAGCTGAGGAGGAAGAGGAAGGATGAGGAGGGAAGAGGAGGAGGAAAGTAAGAATGGATGGAAATAAAGTAGAACAGGGATGTGTAGGAGGAGGAACATGAAGAAAAGGGCAGGAAAAGGAGGAGGAGGAGTGTAAGAGAAAGAGGTGGTTTAAGAGAAGGAGGAGAGGAAGACAAGGGGAGTTGGAGGGAAGAGAAAGAGGTGGAGGAAGATAAGGTGAGGTGGAGGAAGATAAGGGGAGGTGGAGGGGCAAGGGAAATAGGTAGAGGAAGAAGCGTTTGTGGAGGGAAGGAGAAAGAGGTTAAGGAAGATAAGAGGGGTGGAGGAAGAGGAGGAGGTTGAGAAAAATAAGGGGAGGTGGAGGAAGATAAAGGGAGGTGGAAGGTAAGGGGAGGGGAGGAAGAAGAGAAGGAGGAAGAATATAAGAGGAAATATTCATGGTAAAAATGGTGGCCAAAAAATGCATATATGTATAAACATGTGTAACAGAAGGTGAGAAAATACAATTTACAAAGCTTCAACAGTTAAAGAAATGTCAATATGTTTCGGTATCAAAGGGTGCCGATGGTGAGCAAGATATAGAAATTTAAGAGCAAATTCTAAAAAATAATTTATATTTCTAAATAATTACTTTGACTCTATACGAAAATATATGTCTATTGAGAAAATAGAAGTAAAATTAATACGCATGTATGTATGTATGTATGTATGTATGTATGTATGTATGTATGTATGTATGTATGTATGTATGTATGTATGTATGTATGTATGTCAGGTCACCACTTGGTGCTACTGGTAACATGTATTCCAGTACAACCTGTCCCATGGTCGGGTCGTTGGCGACTAAACTGGCAACCCCACTAAGGTTTCTTGGTGGTGAGGAGGGTGACTTTGGACATCCTGCAGGACTAAAAACAAAACCTGTCAAAGGGCAAAGGAGCTCTTAAGAGTCAATGGCCATCCAAAATCACCGGGAGACATGACCCCTTAGCCTTTGTCAAGGCAGAATTCTAGGAGAAGGAAAACTCTGATATAACACCTGCAACCCTGATGGTATCCAATGATGTTGACTTGTTCTTCTTTTTGGTAAATATCATCTTGGTTAAGAGAGTGGGACTGGCTTTGTGCAGTGCCTTTGCTCACTATAAAAGCTTCACGGCACAGGCATTGCTTTGTATCTGGAGATCTCTCTGCACTTGTCGTCACATGGTGCCGTGGGCCCAGCACTATGTGTCAATAATTGTCACAGGTGTAGTGTTTGTACCAGAGTTTTCAAGTCGCTAGCTGGACTAAAA
>CAXHJY010000679.1:10000-15000 GCA_964016885.1 Eledone cirrhosa
GTTTTGTGTTTAATTTCATTGTTTTAATATTCCTATTTTGACTCTGTATCCAATTGAATTATATCGTTGAAAATTTTTATATTTTACACTTTGCCTCACGACATCTACATACGGATTACATTGAGTTCTTCGTACGGGTTAGACCCTACCATTGAGTGGTAGATTTATATATATATATATATATATATATATATATATATATATATATATATATATATATATATATATAAATATATATATATATATCATATATATATATGTATATATATACATATATATATATATATATATATATATATATATATATATATCATATATATATGCAATACCTATTTCTCAATCAATACTCTATTATCACGCAAGGATTGGTGAAGGAGGTGAAAGAGAAATAAATTCTGACGCACCAAAGATTTGTCAAAGGAAATTATTTTACTTTGGTAGAAATATTCTTCTGAAAATATATGACTCACTTATCCTATAAGCTATCATAAAATTCTAAAAGATGGTGCTTTCTCCCCCACCCCCTCTCTCTCTCTCTCTCGATATATTTTTATATATATATATAATTGTTTCAGTGATCTTGTATGCACAACAAAGTTGAGCTAGCATCCGAGTCGCATCTAAGAGGTGAAGTACATTGTTCAACCAGACAGCTTACTAAGGCAGGTTCAATTCCTGAGTGGAGTGTTTCTTACATCTAATTTACTGATAACAGATTGGAATTTCTTCTTCTATCCTGGTCATTCATTTTTCTCAACAGATATTCATACATAAATTTCTTCATTTGCCTCTCGTGCGGTGAGCATAGATCTAGCTGGATCATAAAGCGAAACCAGTCGAGCTCATGGACATTATTCAACCATCTTACTCGGGGTCTACCATGGAATTGTCTGCGGGTTAGTTTACCCGCAAAATATGTCCACCGATTTTTTCCTGAGACATTCTAACTATATACCTGTAATATGGGAGGTGTGATCTCTTAATTCGAAGAAGTAGTGCCTCTACCTGGAGCGATCTCTGATCCCCGAGTTATTTTCTCTATCATGTAACCTTACTCCGAGTACTCTTCTTATGAATCTAATTTCAGCCGTTTGTGTTTCCAACCGTATTCGTTCAGTCATTACCCATGATTAATGACCATATGTAAGAGTTAGTACAAATATCGAATTGAAAATAGTGAATTTGGCTTTTACACCTACCCCTCTTCTTCCGATTACCGAAAGCTGAAGCAGACGTTTTATTGCACCAGTTTCTGCAATTTCTGCACATTATTCAGCCTCCAGCTTTCCATCCCTCGTTAACTCGGCACTGAGGTACTTCAACTTTTGCATCTGCTTCACTGGAATTTCACTCATACTTATACACGTTTCCTTAGTGTTCGAGGCACTGCTTTTCATTCCTGCCGTGCAACACTCAGCAGTAAACCTATCACGTGCATGTCAGAGAACACCTTCTAATAAGTCAAGTAGTACCACGTTCTGCGCAAGTTCCAGCTGGTTGACCTTACATCCACCAGTCTTGATACCTCTTCGAGCCTGACTGCGCATGTCAATCCTGCTTAAGAAGATTGTAAATAGGAGTGGTGACAGTATACATTCCAAGCAGAATGCGGCACTGATATTGAATGGATTCTATTTAGCACCCTTTTCTGAACATACATACTAGGGCATACATACAGAAACGTCAGGGCAACAAGAAGCTGTCCTTCGATCTCATACTCCTGCAGACTTTTCCAAGAACGCGGTCGTATGTCTTTTTGATGTTTATGAAGCACGAATAAACCTCTTAGCAATATCCGCACGGTTTCTCAAAGACCACCCACATTGTTAATATTTGATTGGTTCTGTTGCGTCCAGGGCGAAAGCCACACTGTTCCTCGGCTATTTTGGACTCGACAATATCCTACATCTCTCTGCCACTTACTTCGCATAGACTCTACCAGGGAGGCTTAAGAAGGAGATACCTCTATAATTGAAGCAATCGCTCTTGTCTATCTTTAAAAAAAATGGTATTGAAACTGGTTAGAACAAGTCACCCAGAGAATACCTTCTTTATTTAAGGCTTATCTCGGCCCGAATATCCTCCTTCCGAGCGACCTTGCCATATTTGAGCTTTTTAATTGCTATATTGACATCAGCCTCCGGGATATTAGTCATCCCTCTCAGATGCCCCTCGTATACATCAGAATATGCTGTTGTGACTCAGAATATGCTGTTGTCGGAAATCAGCTAAGTATTCTCACCAACTCTCGAGGATGCGACTGCTCGAAGAGAAGAGAACAACAGACGCGTTCCTGGCAGTAGATGTGGAGAGGACTTCTCATGAAGATGTCTTCGTATGATCTGCCAGAAAACTCATGTCTCTTAACTTTGGACGCCTTTACTGTCTCTACTGTGACATCTCAAAGTGCTTGTATAGCAAGTGCAAGAAAAATCCAAGCCTTTTTTGCTCAGATGTAAGCCGCTTTCTTTACTCGGATGTTATTTTGACCAGTTGATTGAACCAAGGGATCCTCCTTCTACCCGGTGCCACACCACACTGCTTTCGGTCGCAGCATTTAACAACTGAAGCAGAAACCACTGAGCTGAACAGTCTCCACTCTGTTTCAATGTCCTCAGTTTGCTCAGTTGTCTGAATTTGGATGCAATATTATCCACAAACCTGTTCCTGTCTTCCTTCAGCCCCTCTTTTAACACGAACATCTAGCAGAGAATCGAAGAGATCAGAGACAATAACGAAGCCAATTATTGATCTCTATTCCCGATTCCTTTTATGTGTATTTATGGTTGTCTTTGTGCTGAAAGAAGGTGTTCATAATAGAGAGACTACTACTAGAACAGAAGAATATTAAGGTCTCCCCGTTCGCATTTAGATCGGGATCACTGTTCCTTCAAATCACTTCTTTCCCTGCCAAGTAGTCAGTGCCAACATGTCCATTAGGATGTATAACTCAGTCTAACTACATCTAACGCTATCTATTTGGCGCATAAACTTGCACAACTCACAGGGACCTTCATTTGAGACGAAGCATCAAGAGACAAATCCCCCCTTTCAACGGGATCCAGTCCGTAACACATTCTGTCAGCCGGAGGCTTGTATTGCACTACCGCCTGTACAATCTTTTCTAGCGCCACAACAGAATAGAGGATTTTCCATCTTCCATCGAAATCTGCTGTGCCAAATCCACGGAATTTTGTTCAGGAAACCACTATTATATCTAGCCGGTACATTTGGCCTGCTCCACTAGCTCCTCCACTTTGGTTGTAAGGGTTATGATATTCCTGTTAGCAATTGTCATGGTTTGCTTCCTTCTTGACCCTCTCTGGCATCACTTGATGCGTAACCATTGTGCTTCCCTCCCACGCCTCTCAGGAAAATTTGCAGGCATTCGTGCCAGTAAACAATGTGATACTTTTCTCAGATCCGCGAAGATTAGGTGTTTTTAGAGCGGCCTTTACTCGCCTCGCCGTAGTTGCATCACTGGGTTGTGAGAATTTTTGTCAGAGCTAATATTGTCATCCATTGCTCAATCAACCCTAGTAGTTTATCGCAGTTGATCCGGGTTTGCTTATTTGTCTGCCAAGAGGCCACATATATCACAACTAAACATCGTATCTTGTGGTGGTATCGCTATCCACCACCTGCAAACTGTTCTCTCTCATGAAGAATCACGTATAAACACACGCCCATGTATAAACACATATGTACATATACACTTACATTCATGTCTCTATGCACACATCATAATATGGTACAATGCACATAACTAGAAAAAATGATTAAAAACATTTATTCGCGAACATTACTGTTTTCCCATGGACAGGAATATCTTATACACTTACGATTATTTTATCTATAGAAAATCATACCCACTCAAATTACCCATGCACACACACACATACACCCACACACACACACCATATATAGAGACACACTCAAACACACATTCAGATTCTCTCAGAACATATTATGAGATTGAGTACATATAAAAAGAATAGCACTTTCTACACAGGTGAAATTTGCATTCATGTGATAATTAAACACGAAAATTAATTAAAATTCAGTTTAATTAAGAGGACTGATTAATTTTAAAAGAAAATATATATATTTCCGAAACAAATCAATGGCATTTCTAACTGGTATTGTACCTCCATTGATTGAATCCCTTAACACATTACACACGAATACACCCACACATACACACATAAACACACACTCATATATATATATAAATGAATACACACACACACACACATATATATATATATGTGTGTGTGTGTGTGTGTGTGTATATATATATAAACATACATACATACATACAGATAGATAGATAGAGAGAGAGAGGGTGGAAAAATAAATATATATATATATATATATATATATACATGTAAATATATATACATGTGTGTGCGTGTGTGTTTTTATATATACATAAATCTATGTATCCACGCCCACTCATATACACATATACTTAAAAAATATATATGCATATCACATGCATACATACATACACATATATACATGTATGTAAATAGAAGTGTGTATGTGCGTGTGCGTGCCTATATATGTGCGTACATTAATGATCATGTATTAAAATATACAGTGTCTCATGTAGACCCGCTGACTTTATTTTGTCACATATTCACGCACACTCAATATTCTTGCGTTAGACGTTTACACAATATTAATAATTTTATAGAGTTTTACTTAAGATTTTTATAACTTCATAATTTTATAATTCTGTGCTTTTTTGTTGTTTGTAATTTCATATCTATACAATTTTAAAACGTCTTTCAAAACAAACGAATTAAATGCGCAAAATTTGTGTTTTAGTTTGATTTGAAATTTAGTTTGATGTCTTGATGTGCCGAAGAAATAATTGTGATCGAATTTTGAAAGTTTGGGTTTTGAAAGAGAATTTGTAATTTTGCAACTCAACGTGCTGTAATGTTTTAGCAGAAAATATCAAAAGATATGTTTGCTAATTTGAAAGGTTATAA
>CAXHJY010000679.1:20000-36494 GCA_964016885.1 Eledone cirrhosa
CGATGCAGCTATTCTGAATCGTTTATACCGGTACATCATGTAGACGCCTCTGTTGCCTTTTTCCAAATATGATGGAATATTCCAGACTTTATAATCATATGGAATTACCATATTACACATAGTCAGCTCTCATACTGATGCGGTACTCAAGAATCCAGTTTCTACTTGGACGCCCAATCTGCTAAAAATAACGACAAAATCTCCCCGAAACCCAAATCCTATCCACCCTTTCAATAGCTCCATAACAATCCGATCAGTCTCTTGCGTGCCATTATCAGAACTCACTCTGATACATATCTCTGGTCAGTGTCTCCGGTCCAAAAATACATTTTACTGACCTCCCTCGAGAGCCTGACAAAGATTCATGGTTGCTATTTCTTGACATTATAATCTATTCTCATATATTTCCATATCGTCAGCATTTCAAAGGCAGTTTGTCAATCGACAATATTTTCAATGAAAAGTATATCAATCGACAATATGTTCAATGGACAGTATGTCAATCAATAATATTTCAATAGGCAGTATATCAGTCGACAATATTTCAATAGACAATATCATTTCCAATGTTTAGACATCGATGGCGATAGATGCAAATATGTTGTAGGCTAACATTTCTGTTTAGAGTTATATTGTATATATATTAATAGCATTGTATTATATTCACATCTTGGTTGTATTATAGAAATATGAATCAATCCAAGTACTTCATTTATGCATTATTTTGTCGACCCCTAGAAGGTTAAAAGGTGAAGTTGACCTTAGCAGGATTTGAATACG
This sequence comes from Eledone cirrhosa, assembly GCA_964016885.1. Lineage (NCBI taxonomy): Eukaryota > Metazoa > Mollusca > Cephalopoda > Octopoda > Eledonidae > Eledone > Eledone cirrhosa. The sequence continues at coordinate 20,781 of CAXHJY010000679.1, forward strand.
CAAACATTTAGTCGTAAATAGAGTAGCATTCACGTTGACACCACTCGTCGGGTATTATTTCCAGATTGCTTAATGTACTGCCTTCTCGTTATCGCAAAGTAGCAGACTCGTTAGGTCGATGGATGAAACATGTATCGCTATTTGTTCTGGCTCACAGCGCTCTGAGTTCAAATCCCATCGATAAGTAAAGTTAATCGCCGAAACCGGTGGAGATTCATTGTTTTCACAATAGGGTCATTGACAATTAACTCCTTCGGCCATGGATACGACACTTCAACGTTATACGTAGAGCGTCTGCTTGCTCGATATTTCCAATCAGATATCCTACCATGTTTCTCGTTTGCGTCTATACTGTACATAATTGAGGTCTATACTGTACATAATTGAGGTCTATACTGTACATAATTGAGGTCTATACTGTACATAATTGAGGTCTATTCTACTACACTTCCAACTCCCGCTTTCTGAAAGAAATAGGTTGTGTTCCGATCTGAAGAGGGATCGTCTCCACCGGTTTTTAAATATGGATGACACGCCATCTTTCAAGACAACGCTCCCATGTCCTATACACCAAGGTGTATAGGACATTTTTAATACCATACACCAGTCATCTACAATTCCCAGAACATAAAAATAACGAAACAAACGTTTTATAGTTCTTGTGTTATAGCAGTGACTCATACAATCCTTACGCAGTCCATGTTAGATGCATTTGCACCTTTCAAATGCACAATCGCAACTTGAGACTGCAGGATAGATGATACATCAGAAACCGTTACGGTTCCGTTAATATAATACTTCTTTTCCCTTTGGTATTTTCTGCTGTTGTTATCATCATTTTATACGTGGCGCAAATTCGGTCAAAATTGAATTCATGATATCTTTCCCTATAAAATCATTGAGAGTGACATCAATGAGTGTATAGAGACTGCTTCATATAATTCGACTTGTATTGCAACTTCGATGTGATACCACACACACACACACACACACACACACACATACACACACACACACATACACACACACACACACACACACACACACACACACACACACACACACACACACACACACACACACACACATATATATATATATAGGGGTAAAATACCGGGAGGTTATGTCCGTAGCAAGCCCATAGGACTGAGTGCTCTACTTACAACAAATTTGCAAACCATACTCGAGGATGCGCGTCCTCGAGTATGGTTTGCTAATTTTTCGTGGGACTAACTCCCCCCTCTCTCTCTCTCGATATATATATATATATGTATATATATATATATATATATATATTAAAGAGTTAAACAAGATTCAATGAGTATATCAAATAATGGATTTTACAGTAGATTGGAAGCACTCTACGAAAAATAATTTTCCAGAGTTATTAATATTAAAATACAAATATTAAGAAAAAGAACTTAGGAAAAATTACAAAAAAGCCCCGGCTGATGATCTTACTGAAATTAATGAAGAAGCCTACAAATTAATTACCAATTTAGGAATAGAAGGAAGAACCGTTTCTTACCTAGGCAGCCGAGGATTAACTTGAAGGATCACAAAAGAAACTTTGAGGAAGAGATGCCAGTTAGATTGATTGCTCCATCCAAATCGGATATTGGAGTAATCAGTAAAAACATCATCGATAGAATCTTACCCGCTCTTAAATTGAGATCTAATTTGAGCTTGTGGAAAGATACAATCGAAGTCATAGAATGGTACACGAATATAGAAGATAAGAAAAACCATAAATTCAACCAGATGGACATTACTAGCTACTATTCTTCCATAACACCTAACCTTCTAAATAAGGCTATTTCATATGCTTATCACATACTGATCTAACCACGGACGAAATTGATATAATACTAACAGCCAGAAGAACTCTTATTAACTTCAACAACGAATATTGGACCCGCTCAGATAGAGATAAAAACTTTGATATCACTATGGGGGCATCTGATTCTGCGCAAATCACAGATCTTCTGAGAATTTTCATATTAAATATGATAAATAGAAAACTGCCGGAGATTACCGATGTTTTATATAGGGACGACATTTTATTTACGGTGGTCAAACACAACAAAATAGAACTAAATAGAGTAAAGAAAAGTATAATAGAATTCTTTAAAATGTACGACCTTAAGTTAGAAGTAGAAAATGGTACCAAAATAGTTAAATTCCTAGACGTTACCTTTAACTTAAACACTGGCTTCTATTACCCTTTTCATAAGCCCAATGAAAACTTAAACTATGTTAGTAACCATTCCAATCACCCTAAATCTGTAAAAAAAAAGCTATAGTAAATAGTGTGCAAAAACGAATTAATAAAATATCAGCCAATAAAGCTATTTTCGATGAAAACGCTGAATACTACAACAACGCGTTAAAAAGAGCAGGATATATGAATAATATAGAATATGTAGATAATAATAATCCAAGTATGAATCTTAATAAAAATAATAACATATATAAGAGAAACTCTAATAATTATAATTAAAATACCCATACGCCAAATAAATCGAGGATAAGAACTAGAACTAAATCAGTCATATGGTTCGCCCCCCGTGCTTCGGTCGCAGTTAAAACACCAATTGCAAAATTATTCTTTAACGCTTTGGACACCTTTTTCCCTACTCAACATAAATATCATTCCATTTTTAATAGACATACCATTAAATTCTCGTATTCTACAACTATGAACATGGCTCAAAACATTGCCAAATTAAACACTAAAATCCTAAAACAAAACCAGCATAATGATCTTAATAATAGAGTTAACATACATGATACTAAACCAAAATGTAATTGTAGAAATAAAACTGATTGCCCTTTGCAAAATAATTGTCTAGATAGTAATTTGGTTTATAAATGCACCGTAAAAATTGATCACAACATATACAACTACTTAGGATCGACTTCTTCTACATTTAAAGCCAGATTTGCGAACCATAAATGCTCATTCTCGAACTCCAAGAGGAAATCATCCACGTCTTTATCACAGCTCATATGGTCATTGAAAGAGAGGAATTTAAAATACTCCATTCTTTGGACAAAACTTCGGAACTGTGGAGTTTACCGCAACTCTAGTATATTAAATAACTGTGCGCTCTGTACAATGGAGACCCTGTTGATTATTAATAACTATGAGACCCTAATTAACAAAAAAGTGAATTATTCTCTAGTTGCCTCCATAAAGCTACGTTGACATTCTTAGCCTCCCACAAAACGAGAAAAAAAGAGAGAAACACTAAACCATTAAAAACTTGGTTGTCAGACGTATATAATCAACAGGGAAAAACATTAATGGCCTTTAATATTGCATTATCTTATAACTATCTATAGAAAAAATAACGCTCGAATGAAAGATACTTGTTCAATAACATGCCGGAACATTGATATACATAACATATTATTAACTTAGATCTGTATCATTACTTCTTTATTTCTCGGCGGTGGATTGGAAGTATCGGTAGAGGGTCGGACGCCATGCTTTCCAGCATAGTTACGTCCCTTTACGATCTGAGTTCAAATCCCGCCGAGGTTGACTTTGCCTTTCTTCGTTACGGGGTCGATAAAATAAAGTACCAGTAATGCACTGGGTATTTGCTGGCCTTGTGCCTAAAGTAGAAACAATTATTTCTTTATTTCTCTATCTTTATCTTCCTATCTAAGTTTTAAATTTTAGTTTAATATCCAACCCATACATTTTTACGGAACTTATTTCTAACTGTGATTCATGCGTTTTTGATCTCTTATTTATAATATGTATGTAATTATATTTTCTACGTTTTTAAATATACCTACTGCATTTTTATATCCATGATTCAAATATAGAGCAAATATACAAATAAATTATTATAGACCTTATTTTGAACTCTGAATTATCCATGCATTTATTATTGATTTTCTTATATATATATATATGTATTTAACTGTAACACGTCGAACTTTATTATATAAAATTATAACCGTTATCATTTACATAAAGTATACTGTATCACTAATACCTAATATATATCCATATATACCTCCCTCTTATATCTTTCTATACATAATTTTTAGTTAACTTCTAAATTTCTTGATTTTTATTATTTATTTTGAACTATGAATAATTAATGCATTTACACCCTGTTATATATAGGTATATATTTAACTTTAGCATGCCTCAATCTATTATTTTATTTTTATTTTCGTTATCATTTACCTAATATATACTGGCTCATTAATATATGTCTATATACATAATCGTTATTTAAGTTTTTCTAACAATAAGTACTTCATACCTAATATGTTGACAATGATTATCTTCGTTAAAGTTTACATTTAAGAAAATATTCAACAGTGTAAACTTTCCTTTCCGCTGGCCAGCTAAATCCTTTAAATGTTATCCTCATAAAATTCAGAAGTTTAGAAATGTTAACACACTTATAGAATTTACAAAACTAATAAATATAAATAACCAGCAATTTAAAAAAAAACCTAAAATCTTGATTCTTCACCCTAAAATAGCATAAATTAAATATTTTCAAACTTAACCGTTTAACTTTCGGAAAAAATCTCCTTCTGCACATATTACCCCCCCCCCCCTCCGCCCCTATCTTTCCCTCTCTATACATCCTATTCCAGTGGCTCTCATTGACTGTTATAATTCATGAGATGTTTTCCGAGATAAACATAAATTGTGGTATCATACATTTTAAAATCTCTATAACTGTTACATTAAGCAACGGTTTTCTTACTCACACATTCTCTATTGAATTTATTACGTTTTCGCAGTTTCTCATTATTAGGGTATAAATGTTAAATTTTCTCTTAGTTTAATCATTACCTTGATTAAATCTTAACCATTTAACATCTCAGGGTATGTCATGTATCATTATATTTTGTCTGATGAGGATGTACTGTTGTACATCCGAAATATGTATAATAAAATGTAATTGATCAAAAGAACATCTAATTTATTAATATTTGTATTTTAATATATATATATATATATAGTTATGTAATAAACAACATAAGGCAATTATTTCATTTACCAGTGGTTTTTTAAAAAACCAACGGTTTTTTAAAATCCAACGCCAATAAATACACCAGGATTTTTTCATTCTGATGATTGAAAGCAAAATTTTTTTGCTTTTAAGAAACCACTGGTAAATGAAATAATAGCCTTATGTTGTTTTTTACATAACTATTAAGCTGTGTTACCTACATAGAGCACTCTTTTTTCCTGGACTTTTCCGACGGAATTACTTCACACATATATATATATATATATATATATATATATATATATATATATATATATATATATATATAAAATAAAATTTCGCTCTACATGGCTGAATACAATAAATGTAATCTGAGTTTTTCGAATATTAATAATTGTTTCTACTTTTGGCACAAGGCCAACAATTACTCAGTGTATTACTGGTACTTTATTTTATGGACCCCGTAAGGATGAAAGGCAAAGTTAACCTTGAGATTTGAACTCAGAATATTAATAATAACATTCGATTCGTTTGCAATTATGCAAACAAGCCTCAATTTTATAGCCATGTCAATAGAATGAACACTTCATTCTTGCTCTTGTGGAAAAACTCAGATTACATTTATTATATATATATATATATATACTGTATATATATATATATCCCTCTTCCTGCTATATCAAGCGTTAACCTAATATATCCCTTCCATATATTGTACCGATTGTGTTGTTATTTCTGTTTACCTTTTACATACCAATGAAAGTTGGAAGATCACCGATGAAGGACTAATTTTATTCATATGTAACCCATGTGCAACCACGCAGCACTCCATTTTTCTTATATTTATATTTTTTCCTCAGCTGCGATTGTCTGTTTCTTTCTTACTGCTTCCCCACTCTCTGTATCTCTCACCTTCTTTTTACCCCCTCTGCCAGTCACACTCTCTCTCAACTAGCCTCTTCCTCACAATTCCACTCTCTCACTCTCTGCTTCTCCCCGTCTCTCACTTCCCGCCGTTTGACCTGTGTGGAATCCTTTTCTCGCTCACATCTCACCCATATCGGATGGTCTGTATCTCTCGTCCATGATTTCACCAAGCTTAAGCTTATAGATATCATGTACTTGTCTCTTCCTATCTTTCCGTTGCAATACCATCGTTGTGTGTTTACATGTCTCGCTCGCTTCACCCTATTTTACTTGTCCCAATAACTTTATTTAGTTATTGCTCGCACCAACCAGAGGTATATGATTTTTAAAGCGATGAAATACCAATGAAGGTTAGAAGATCACTGATGAAGGACTAATTTTATTCATATGTAACCCATGTGCAACCACGCAGTACTCCATTTTTCTTATATATATATATATATATATATATATATATATATATATACCCAAGAGCTGTGCCCCCCCCCCCCAGCCACTCAGACACATATACACAGAGAATATAGTGAATTTACTTTGATGGAATAACTGGAACACTCATCGCCGTAACCGGTGGAGGTTCGTTGTTTTTACAGTAAGGACATTGACAGTTAAGTGCTTCGGCCATGGATACGACACCTCAATGTTAGATATAGAGGTTCTGCCTCCTCTACACTTCGATTCACATATCCTACCATCTTCATCGTTTGCGGCTACATTGTAATTTATATTAACGTTTATAGTTCCCTAATATAAATAATATAATCTCGATAATCGATTTAATAGAAGCAATTATACATTTTGTGATTATTTCGTTGTTGATATAACTTCTCCTTGAAGGAAGGCAAATCCTCGTAGGATTCCTCGTATCGCACACAAGTAAATATTGTGATTGAATGGAATTTATTTTATTGGGGGTAAGGCACAAGTAATTGAGAATTAGCAATTCGGAATGGTTCTCTTGAAAATTGTGTTTGGTTCTAGTGGTCGTGATAGTTGTGCTGCTAGCGAGGGTGGTGATGTGATAGTGGTGGTGGTGGTGGTGATAGTGGTGGTGATGGTGATAGTGGTGGTTATGGTGGTGGTGATAGTGGTGGTGATGGTGATAGTGGTGGTTATGGTGGTGCTGATAGTGCTAGTGGTGAGAATGGTGGTGTTGGTGGGGAGAATGGTGGTGGTGATAGTGGTGATGGTGATAGTGGTGGTGGTGGTGATAGTGGTGGTTATGGTGGTGGTGATAGTGGTGATGGTGGTGATAGTGGTGGTGGTGGTGGTGATAGTGGTGGTTATGGTGGTGGTGATAGTGGTGGTGGTGGTGATAGTGGTGGTGGTGGTGGTGATAGTGGTGGTTATGGTGGTGGTGATAGTGGTGGTGGTGGTGATAGTGGTGGTGTTAGTGGTGGTGGTGATGGTGATGGTGATAGTGGTGGTTATGGTGGTGCTGATAGTGCTAGTGGTGAGAATGGTGGTGTTGGTGGGGAGAATGGTGGTGGTGATAGTGGTGGTGATGGTGATAGTGGTGGTGGTGGTGGTGCTGATAGTGCTAGTGGTGAGAATGGTGGTGGTGATAGTGTAGGAGGTAGAGAAAGTGGTGTTGATGGTGATAGTGGTGGTGGTGGTGATAGTGGTAGTGGTAGTAGTAGTGATAGTGGTGGTGGTTGTGGTGGCGATAGTTGTTATGGTGGTGTTGATAGTGCTAGTAGTGAGAATGGTGGTGGTGGTGATAGTGTAGGAGGTAGAGAAAGTGGTTTTGATGGTGATAGTGGTGGTGGTGGTGATAGTGGTAGTGGTAGTAGTAGTGATAGTGGTGGTGGTTGTGGTGGCGATAGTTGTTATGGTGGTGTTGATAGTGCTAGTAGTGAGAATGGTGGTGGTGGTGATAGTGTAGGAGGTAGAGAAAGTGGTGTTGATGGTGATAGTGGTGGTGATAGTGGTAGTGGTAGCGGTAGTGGTAGTGGTAGTGGTGGTGGCGATAGTGGTGATTGCGGTAGTAATTGTGATGGTTGTAGAGGTGGTGGTGACAGAAGTTATGGTGGTCGAAGTGTTGATAGTGTTGCTGATGTTGGTACTGCGTTGTTGTTGTTGTTGTTGTTGTTGTTGTTGTTGTTGTTGTTGTTGTTGTTAAAGGTGGTGATGTTGATGTTTGTGATAGGGATTAAAGCATTGTTGTTGTTCATTGTGATGGTATTAAGAGTGGTAGTGATGGTGTCGGGTGGGGGGGTAGTGTTGATGGCAATGGCGGTGGTGTTGGTGCTGGTGGTGGTGTTGGTGAGGGTGATGGTGGTGCTGGTGGTGGTGTTGGTGAGGGTGATGCTGATGGTGGTGCTGGTGGTGGTGTTGGTGAGTGTGATGGTGGTGCTGGTGGTGGTGTTGGTGAGGCTGATTGTGGTGCTGGTGGTGGTGTTGGTGAGGGTGATGGTAGTGCTGGTGGTGGTGTTGGTGAGTGTGATGGTGGTGCTGGTGGTGGTGTTGGTGAGGGTGATTGTGGTGCTGGTGGTGCTGGTGGTGGTGTTGGTGAGGGTGATGGTGATGGTGGTGCTGGTGGTGGTGTTGGTGAGTGTGATGGTGGTGCTGGTGGTGGTGTTGGTGAGTGTGATGGTGGTGCTGGTGGTGGTGTTGGTGAGTGTGATGGTGGTGCTGGTGGTGGTGTTGGTGAGGGTGATTGTGGTGCTGGTGGTGGTGTTGGTGAGGGTGATTGTGGTGCTGGTGGTGGTGTTGGTGAGGGTGGTGGTGGTGCTGGTGGTGGTGTTGGTGAGTGTGATGGTGGTGCTGGTGGTGGTGTTGGTGAGTGTGATGGTGGTGCTGGTGGTGGTGTTGGTGAGGGTGATGGTGATGGTGGTGCTGGTGGTGGTGTTGGTGAGGCTGATTGTGGTGCTGGTGGTGGTGTTGGTGAGGGTGATTGTGGTGCTGGTGGTGGTGTTGGTGAGGGTGATGGTGGTGCTGGTGGTGGTGTTGGTGAGTGTGATGGTGGTGCTGGTGGTGGTGTTGGTGAGGCTGATTGTGGTGCTGGTGGTGGTGTTGGTGAGGGTGATGGTGGTGCTGGTGGTGGTGTTGGTGAGTGTGATGGTGGTGCTGGTGGTGGTGTTGGTGAGGGTGATGGTGATGGTGGTGCTGGTGGTGGTGTTGGTGAGTGTGATGGTGGTGCTGGTGGTGGTGTTGGTGAGTGTGATGGTGGTGCTGGTGGTGGTGTTGGTGAGGCTGATTGTGGTGCTGGTGGTGGTGTTGGTGAGGGTGATGGTGGTGCTGGTGGTGGTGTTGGTGAGTGTGATGGTGGTGCTGGTGGTGGTGTTGGTGAGGCTGATTGTGGTGCTGGTGGTGGTGTTGGTGAGGGTGATGGTGGTGCTGGTGGTGGTGTTGGTGAGTGTGATGGTGGTGCTGGTGGTGGTGTTGGTGAGGGTGATTGTGGTGATGGTGGTGCTGGTGGTGGTGTTGGTGAGGGTGATGGTGATGGTGGTGCTGGTGGTGGTGTTGGTGAGTGTGATGGTGGTGCTGGTGGTGGTGTTGGTGAGTGTGATGGTGGTGCTGGTGGTGGTGTGGTGAGTGTGATGGTGGTGCTGGTGGTGGTGTTGGTGAGGGTGATTGTGGTGCTGGTGGTGGTGTTGGTGAGGGTGATTGTGGTGCTGGTGGTGGTGTTGGTGAGGGTGGTGGTGGTGCTGGTGGTGGTGTTGGTGAGTGTGATGGTGGTGCTGGTGGTGGTGTTGGTGAGTGTGATGGTGGTGCTGGTGGTGGTGTTGGTGAGGGTGATGGTGATGGTGATGGTGGTGCTGGTGGTGGTGTTGGTGAGTGTGATGGTGGTGCTGGTGGTGGTGTTGGTGAGTGTGATGGTGGTGCTGGTGGTGGTGTTGGTGAGGCTGATTGTGGTGCTGGTGGTGGTGTTGGTGAGGGTGATGGTGGTGCTGGTGGTGGTGTTGGTGAGTGTGATGGTGGTGCTGGTGGTGGTGTTGGTGAGGCTGATTGTGGTGCTGGTGGTGGTGTTGGTGAGGGTGATGGTGGTGCTGGTGGTGGTGTTGGTGAGTGTGATGGTGGTGCTGGTGGTGGTGTTGGTGAGGGTGATTGTGGTGATGGTGGTGCTGGTGGTGGTGTTGGTGAGGGTGATGGTGATGGTGGTGCTGGTGGTGGTGTTGGTGAGTGTGATGGTGGTGCTGGTGGTGGTGTTGGTGAGTGTGATGGTGGTGCTGGTGGTGGTGTTGGTGAGGCTGATTGTGGTGCTGGTGGTGGTGTTGGTGAGGGTGATTGTGGTGCTGGTGGTGGTGTTGGTGAGGGTGGTGGTGGTGCTGGTGGTGCTGGTGGTGGTGTTGGTGAAGGTGATGGTGATGGTGGTCTGGTGGTAGTGTTGGTGCGTCTGATGGTGGTGCTGGTGGGGGTGTTGGTGAGGTTGTTAGTGAGGTTTGTGATGCTGGTGGTGGTGTTGGTGAGGGTGATTGTGGTGCTGGTGGTGGTGTTGGTGAGGGTGATTGTGGTGATGGTGGTGGTGGTGTTGGTGAGGGTGATGGTGGTGCTGGTGGTAATGGTGGTGGTGTTGGTGAGGGTGATGGTGGTGCTGGTGGTGGTGTTGGTGAGGGTGATTGTGGTGAAGGTGGTGGTGGTGTTGGTGAGGGTGATGGTGGTGCTGGTGGTAATGGTGGTGGTGTTGGTGAGGGTGATGGTGGTGCTGGTGGTGGTGTTGGTGAGGGTGATTGTGGTGATGGTGGTTTGTGTTGGTTGTGTTGGTGAGGGTGATGGTGGTGCTGGCGGTTGTGTTGGTGAGGGTGATGGTAGTGCTGGTGGTGCTGGTGTTGGTGAGGGTGATGGTGGTGTTGGTGGTGGTGTTGGTGAGGGTGATGCTGGTGTTGGTGGTGATGGTGGTGGTGTTGTTGAGGGCGAGGGTGCTGGTGGTGGTGTTGGTGAGGGTGATGGTGGTGCTGGTGGTGGTGTTGGTGAGGGTGATGGTGGTGCTGGTGGCGCTGGTGGTGGTGTTGGTGAGGGTGATGGTGGTGCTGGTGGTGGTGTTGGTGGTGTTGGTGAGGGTGCTGGTGGTGCTGGTGGTGGTGTTGGTGAGGGTGATGGTGGTGCTGGTGGTGCTGATGGTAGTGGTGATACTGATGATAGTGTTGACAGTGTTGTTGATGTTGCTATGAAGTTATTGTTGTTGTTGGTGTTGGTGCCATTGGAGGCGGTTGTGGTGACAGTGATAGAACTGTTTGTGGTGGTTATAGTGTTTTTGTTGCTGTTGTTGTAGCAGTTGATGCTGTAATAGTTATTGTTATTGTAGAGCTAGGCATGAGAGTGACGTCATTGGTGATAGAATTGTCGTTGGTGGTCGTAGTGATGATAGTGGTGATTGCGTGGTTGATAGTGGTGGTTGCTATCATGTTGGTGTTACTGCTGCTGTTGTTGTATAAGTTGTTGTTGGTGTTTGAGGTGGTGGGACATTAGTGGTGGGGGTATTAGTGGTGGTATATATATATATATATATATATATATATATATATATATATATAATATCAAAAGATGGTTAAAAGAGTTCCATGTATTTTATTATGCGCATTTCAAAAACAAATATCATCATGCAATAACATTTGTGTTTTCATTAGATAAAATAGGAAGACATAATATGAAGGTTAAAGAACACTTGTGAATAGTGCAGTTTTAAATCAACATATCACATTCAAAAGTGTTCTTTAACCTTCATATCATGTCTTCCTATTTTATCTGATGAAAACACAAATGTTATTGCATGATGATATTTGTTTTTGAAATGCGCATAATAAAATACATGGAACTCTTTTAACCATCTTTTGATATTATATATTATGTATACTCCAGTCCTACAAACTGTAGAGTGCTTCTTATCCGATATCTGCATTGCTTTATTGTACTACAATAAAACTCACCTCCTACATATATATATATATATATATATATATATATATATATATATATTTTTATACAAAGAAGATTGATCCAAATAGATAATAAACGCCGCCCGTGAATGTTACGAGAGACGGTTTGAAGGTAGTTTTGTGTGTTTGGGAAATTACAAAGGAATCATTTATATAACTACAACATGTCTGATTTCGTTGGAGAATCAATGTATTGTGTTTAATGTTGGTTGAAGGAGAAACACAAATATAGGGACTTGGTCAACTTGAAACAATGTGGTAATTCTTTAATGAAGGTGGTGAATTGGCAGAGACAGTAAAGACATCGGATGAAAGGACTTGCGATTGGTTACGGTTCACTGACCTTCGAGCTCAAATCCCACCGAGGCCAAATTTGCTGGTCATTCTTTAGAGGTCGGTAAAGAAGGGATCAGCTCAATACCGGAGTTGATTATTCCTCTATATCTCTTTTCCATGTATCTCTCTTCAGGTCACTTTCTGTCTCTACGTCCTTAATTGTAAGACATCGGCTGTGTTCAGATATGAAAAGAGATGGGTTAGGTCATATTTAAACGTGACATACGGTGTGTTTGACATACGACATTTGTGACACTACACGTGTGTGTGGTTTTTCGATATGTGTGGCAGTGCGGTGTGTGGGACACTACTCAGTATGTGACACCACAACCCGTGTGACACCACGTCGTGTGTGACATTGCAGTGAGAGTGACACTTAGGGGTATGTGACACTATGGTATGTGTGACACTACGGCGTGTGTAACTACGTCGTGTATCACATACAGCATGTGTGATAAAACAGGGTGTGTAACTCTACGGCTCCCCTACATCTCCATCGGGAATTAACTGCCCTTACATGATATGGCTTGGCTATAGTATATAATTCTTTCTACTTTTTGGCACAAGGCCAGCAATTACCGAGTGCATTACTGGTACTTTATTTTATCGACCTCGTAAGGATGAAAGGCAAAGTTAACCTCGGCGGGATTCGAACTCAGAATGGCAAGGGCCGTAACTCTATGCTAGAAAGCATGGCGTCCGACCCTCTACCGATACTGTCAATCCACCGCCAAGTTTATAATGTATGAAAATGAGGGTACCTCAGGTAGATGACACATTATATCACAAACTTCTGGTGTCTTTGACCCTAGGGCTACCTCCCTACTTACCACCATAGGCGCTGAGCTGGCTAGTCTATGTACATATGTATATTGGTCGGTGAAGTGAATAACACATCCGACTAGCAACATATCAATAGAATTTTACATCTTGTTCGTATTTGTCTGAAAGAACGTAAGACAGTTATTATATAACTACCTTACATCTTCGAAATACGTATAACGAATAAAAGAGGGATGTACAAATAAAACCGTCTCTCTGATTTATTGTAATAAAACTCCGGATGAATAAAAACCGTGGAGTGTTTTACATCTGTTAAAGAATAAGTCGGCAGATTTTTAATCAATCAACTATCTTCATCATCATCATCATCATCAGGTCGAGCTTGCTCGGCTTTCTACGAAACGTTTCCTCCATCCATCTCTGTCTCTCATAGCGTTTGCCAGTTCTTCCGCAGTGCATCCAGTATCGTCCTCAAGTTGCTTGACGTATGTCTTCTTGGGACGACCAGTGTTTCTTGCTCCATGAAATGGACTCCATAACAACACCACCTGCTATTTCTTCCTTGCTGCGCCAACTGTGGCCAGCAAATATAAGTGAAAAGCTAAATATGACACAAACTTTCTTCAATTGTATATTATATATATATTATTAATTCTGGCAATATTACACAAATATGACCCTCCCCAAGTATAACAATATATATATATATATATATATATATATATATATATATAATGTGTGTGTGTACATGTTTACATATATATATATATATATAATGTGTGTGTGTACATGTGTGCATATATATATTTATATATATTTACACACATTCAAGCATATGTTACTTTTGTCTATGCTTATATACTCATTTATCTATGATTCTCTGTCTGAACACATGAACGTACAAATGAAAGAATGACAGAATGAAAGAGAGAATAAATATATGAATGAATGAATATTTGATATTGTTTTTGTTGCGTGTGCAGAAACCATATTTCAATAAGAAATTATTCGGGACATGTTACTGTCCGATTGTGTTTCGCTTTAATGATTGCGCTATTTCACGCGCTGAGTTGTTTAACACAATGAAAACAACGATAGCTTGATCACAGATTTTGAAATAAGCTCTACAATGTTGTTGTTCTTTAATTCATATTGTTATGCTTATTTACATTTATATTTTGTGATTGAATTTTCTTCTGCCATAATGTTTTCTTATACAAGTCGTGGATATTAGAATACAACATAGTATATAAAATATCAATAACCCATGGGAAATATTAATAATAATAATAATAATAATAATAATAATAATAATAATAATAAAATAATAATGATAACAATAATAATAATGATAATTTCTAGATTAAATCGACCCCAGTTCGTTACTGGGGCTTTATTTTATCGACCCCGTAAGGATGAAAAGCAAAGCTAACCTCGGTAGGATTTGAACTTAGAACGTAACGGGCCATAGCTCTATGCCGCTAAGCATGTTGTTCGACGCCCTACCGATACTGCCAATCCAAATGATGATAATAATAATAATTATTATTATCATCATCATCGTTCTTAACACTTTCAAACGAGCGAGCCAAAGCCAATGGCGAAAGGTCCGATTGGTCATTTCTTCTCCGTCAACATTTCAACACCGTTTTTAGAATTATTTCTGTTCCTATCAAGGCTGTTTTCTACTACAATCCCGTCCCGATGGTAATTCCTAGCTTATCAAGTCATGTATATTTAATCTTTTACTATCTGCTCTCTGTGCGACAGCCACAATGGGTACCACTTCTACAGGTCTGATTCTCCATAGTTTCATGATTTCCCTTTCCAGTTTCTAGTATTTCTAACTTTCTCATTTTCCTTCTCACCCATCCTGTTGTCCCACGGTGAACCAATACCAACAATACTTGCTTTGTTATTCTCCTTTTCTACGACAACAATGTCAGGCTTTCTAGCTACGATTAAATGTCGCATTGGATGGTCATGTCCCACAAGATCTTTTCAGTTTGTTTTCAGCAATCCTTTCCGGTTAAAGCTTATACCATTTTCCCCTTCTGGTAATATCATGCTTATGACAGAGCTTCCAATGAACCAGCCTAGCAATATTTTCGTGCCTTTTCTTGTAATCTTTCTGAGCTAACCTCTGACGTTCATCAATAATGTGGTTTATTGTCTCACCTTTCTTATCACACAGCCTACAAAGTGAGGAACTCACTGACGCATTTCACCAACTAATTGACCACACATTTTTTTCTTCCATCTATTCAATGTGTCATTCTGTCTGTCTTGTTTAAATTCCCCCTTATCCTTTGCTGCATCACTTTTAGGATATTTTTTTCGCCGAACTGTAAAGATTCTCTCTTCAGTCATTTCAGTAGCGTCCACCAAGCAACCTCTTTCGTCATAGTCACCACAGAGCAAAACTGCATACCCTTCTCTTACAAAATAAGGTGGCGGTGCGATCGTAACGACGGAGCCGTATCTTCGACAACATCAAGGTGACATCGTCTGTATGTGCTGACACATCCCTTCCACCTCTCCATTCCAGAAGTTTGCTGTATTTGGCGAGGTGACCGTGTTTGAGAAGAAGAAGAAGAAGAAGAAGAAGAAGAAGAAGAAGAAGAAGAAGAAGAAGAAGAAGAAGAAGAAGAAGAAGAAGAAGAAGAAGAAGAAGAAGGAGGAGGAGAATGAGGAGGAGAATGAGGAGGAGGATGAGGATGAGGAGGATGAGGATGAGGATGAGGAGGAGGATGAGGATGAGAAGGATGAGGATGAGGATGATGATGATGATGATGATG
>CAXHJY010000680.1:2500-5000 GCA_964016885.1 Eledone cirrhosa
TCTACTGCTAATCCAGCGCCCTCTACTGCTAACCCAGTTCCCTCTACTGCTAACCCAGTTCCTCTACTGATAATCCATGGCCCTCTACTGCTAATCCAGTGCCCTCTACTGCTAATTCAGCGCCCTCTACTGCTAATCCAGCGCCCTCTACTGATAATCCAGTGCCCTCTACTGCTAACCCAGTGCCCTCTACTGATAATCCAGCGCCCTCTACTGATAATCCAGCGCCCTCTACTGCTACCCAGCGCCCTCTACTGCTAACCAGCGCCCTCTACTGCTAACCAGTGCCTTCTACTGATAATCCAGTGCCTTCTACTGATAATCCAGCGCCCTCTACTGCTAACCCAGTGCCCTCTACTGCTAACTCAGCGCCCTCTACTGCTAACCCAGTGCCTTCTACTGATAATCCAGTGCCTTCTACTGCTAACCCAGTGCCCTCTACTGATAATCCAGTGCCCTCTAATGCTAACCCAACGCCCTCTTTTGTTAAATAAATTTAAAAAAAAAAACGTCGTAGATAAAACACTTAAGAAATGTAGTGTCTAAATGTAAACTTGTTTCTTTAGTATATTGTGTCGACTGAGGTTTGTTAAGGCTATATAACATGAAGCCGCATTATCTGATGTAAAGTTCTTACCCCGACCGCTATCTTTATCTACCTGGATTTTTCTCAACCTTTACATAACTTCACGTATGGCTTCCTTCGGATCATCAATGTACATAGAAACTTTTAATTAACTGACATTGGGCTGGTTATAGATTTTTTGTCAGTTAACACACACGGAATACACTTTCTTCAATATTTGTGTATTCAACAAAGGCATAACTTTCTCTGCCTGTTTGGCTATGCATCAATGTGCTCAGGAATGAAGGGTATCGACCTTAATGTACTGAAACCGTGGTGATTACCAGGAGTTGACTGAGGAGATAGGACACCCCGTCTTTCCGCTGTCTTTGTCCTGTGCGGCATCTGTTTTGAATATATATATATATATATATATATATATATATATATATATATATATAACAAAGGATAAAGAGGGTGCGGTAATATACCAGGTGGACCATAACGCACCAGAGTACTCAATACTTAGGGTAGTAGAGTGGGTAATAGGAAAAGAGTCAGGACCCCGACTGCCGAAATGGCCGAAGCTCAGCTGTTGGGGTCCTGACTCTTTTCCTATATATATATATATATATATATATATATATATATATATATATATATATTCTATTCTATTCTAAGGCGGGTAAAATTCCCGAGATCCATGGACGAGTTCTCTCCAGCGGTCTCTGTCCCTCATTATCGCTGCCATGTCCTGCGTCTCCAACAGACCAGTGTCTGTCCTTAGGGCATCAACATACGTTAACCTTGGTCTTCCTCTTCTAGTGTGTCCATGTAGGGGCTCCCAAAGGAGCACTGAGTGCAATGTCAACTCTGGATGTCGGTGAGCATGTCCAGCTAACCTCAGTCTCCTCTGTGTCACTTTTGAGCTGACTTTTGGGATGCTCCCATACAGCTCTGAGTTTTTCATCCTCAGTGTATACTGATTAATGTTCAGAGCCATCCTCAGCATTCTCGTGTAGCACCCATCGACCACCTGAGTGAGTTTCTTGGTCATATATATATATATATATAATTATTAGCATACATCAAATCTTTAAGCATATTATCCATATTTACTTATATGTATGTATTAGGGTGAAAGCAAACATTATTTGCTTAACCTTTTCACCTATCCTAAAAATAAATAGTACAATATAGTCTTACTGTCGTTGAACCTGAAGCAGTGGAGAGATCTGGCGTTCTTGATCCCTGGTTCACCTCCCTACATACTGCTAGCGGAGTTGACCACCTACAGTTGCAAGGCTATTTCAACGGCTCTCCCTCACTATTCTCCGAGGTAACTATTTCTCCATTCTGTCCGCTGGGATCACCAGGCAACCTGCGCCTAGGATTTTACATGCTAGAGGGTTTTCCTCCACACTGTCCGAACCTTTATCGTTGGAGTAGTGATGTCTTACGGCCCTGTAATCATTATAGGGCCATCTTTACACCACACACATGCAACACCCTTGAAAACCTTACAGCGCCTTCTTAGGAGTGTTAACACCCACGTTTAAAATCTCAACTTTATAACCATCTTTGTAAAGGAAATGCATATATATATATATATATATATATATATGAAAAAGTTTAACCCCGACGGCAGAGCTCAAGCAGTTTCGACGGCTATTTTTGGACCAAAAATAGCCGTAGAAACGGCTTGAGCTCTGCCGTCGGGGTTAAACTTTTTCCTATTACCCACTCTACTACCCTAAGTATTGAGTACTCTGGTGCGTTATAGTCCATCTGGTTCCTTACCACAACTCCTTCGTTATATATACATATATATATATACACACACATACAGGGTGTCCCCCAAATAGATATGTATACACCATTCTAATAAATATTGCCTGTACAGGTAATCAAAGTGTGTATACATTTTGGGGGAGG
>CAXHJY010000680.1:25000-27500 GCA_964016885.1 Eledone cirrhosa
ACACACACAGATACACACATACACACACATATATACAAACATACACAGATACACACTCACAAACACGCATACACACAGATACACACCGACACACACACACAGACATACAACTGCACACCTGCACGTGTGAAAACAAATACACACATACACATACACAGGCAAACTGAGAGAGAGACATACACACATCTATGATGTTATAATCCTATAGTATCAGACGTGAAAGATGTAGGCAACCTGTCCTGCGGTCACGGTTACATCCGTAACACTCGAACACACAACATTGATGTAATTGAGACAATCGCTGTATCGTTCCCTACCATTCTATTGTTTATTAAACTACCCGGGAGGCGAGGCAGTGAATGCTGTAGAACGGGAACTGTTTTATTCATGTTGTTGTTGATGTCGTGGTTGTTGTTTAGCTCCAGGTCAGACCTGATTGAGCAGACCTATGATCAAAGGCATTCCAACTGTGAAAATCCTGGGGTTTTTTTTGTGTATGTATGTATGTATGTGTGTTTTTTTGTGTGTGTTTTCGCTTGTTTTTGTTATTGTTCTTTTTAGCAATGGCCAACTTTACTGGGCGATCTTTGAGTTTAGCGTTCCATTTTCACTTTTTTTTTTGTCGTATCTACAGATTGAGAAAGTAAAAGTAAAGAGCTAAACTCCAGATCACGCATTAGTCACTGTTTGTTTTCGTTCAGGTTTAAGTAAAAAGTTGATCTTAGCCTGGTTTAAGACGCAGTTCCAGACTCATAATATACTATAATGCACCATAATATAATATATAAGGTATATGTAATATACAATACAATATAATATATAATATATGTAATATACAATACAATATAATATATATATATATAATGTGTGTGTGTATATATATATATATATATATATATATATATATATATATATATATATATATATATATATATATATATATATATATATATATGTAATAGGCAATATAATATGTATGATACATAATGATATACAATTCAATATATATATACATGTAATATACAATATAATATATATAAGATACATTATAATATATTATATATATATATAATAATGTAATACATAATATAATATGAAACATGTTATAATACAAGACAATGTCTCAGGAGAGCTGGACAGCAGAAGGTTTTCAGAGAAGAAACCCGGCTCAAGCAAGTGTAATATATTATATTTCCTTTTTAGAATAGGAACCCGTATCTATGTATGTGTAGAAACCCTGCTTAATGATGTAAAACTTGGGTAGTGTGTTATTAACTACTAACAGAAAGGCCCGGCGTTGCTTGGGATTTGCTCTAGGGTTCTTATATATTTGATATATATTTATCCTTATCGAGCCTAGTGAAATAAATACGTTTGTTTATATTGTGTTATTGTGTATGCAAAAATATCTGTACACGAATATATAATTATATATATATATATACATATATTAAAATAACAGATTAAAGTTTAAGTCAAGAATCGCTGCTTTCACCCTTAACGGGATCTTCTAAAACTAAAAAGATCAATCTGTGAACGCAGAAGTAAATATTTCGAAAAACGTTACACACACTATATATATACACACACTATATATACATATATACACACACACACAGCGTCATAGTGTTGTAATGCAGACAGCCAGACATACGGACAGATATTATAAGGCCGCAACGTTATATCTATGTATCTATCTAAAAAGAAAGACTAAGAATTATAGAGAGAGATCGCTAAATCACCTAATGCGGTCCCTAGGGCATTGAAAAATTGAAATATGTTTAGCTCAAAACACTGACAGGACCATAAGTATTACATGAGTAAAGTTTGAAAACAATCGGTTGGGTGGTTCTCGAGTTTTAGGGAGTCAGACAGACAGGCATTCTCTGTTTTAGATATAGAGATAAACTGTATCATTTAATAGTCCATATCTAATACCAGTAATATAGGCTAGTCGTCTAAAATAGACGAATTGTCTTACATTACTCCTGAAATTAACCTTGTGTAGAGTCAAAGGATAAATATTTTAATAATTATTTTCATATTATTTCGCGATGGTGGATTGGCAAAATTGGTAGAGCGTCGGGTAAAATACCTTGTGGTGTTTACTTAGGTCTTTTTACATTCCATGTTCAAATCCCGTCGAAGTCAATTTTGCTTTTTTTTATCCTTTCTGGGTCGATAAAATAAATTACTCTTCGATTCAATCACTCCTTCAAACGGGTACTGCCAGAATCAACCATTTTATGGCTGGAACCCCAAGTGAGACCAGCTGAGCTCATGGATGTTATCCAACCATCTTCTTGGGAGTCTACCCCTGGTTCTTCTGCTTGTTGGTTTTTCCCGTAAAATCTGTCCAGCGATTATTTCCTGAGACATTCTAACCACAGGTCCGTAATATCAGAGCTGTGATCTCTCAATTCGGAGAAGTAGCGGCTCTACCTGGAGTGACCCTCCAGTGATTCTTTCCTGAGACATTCTAACCTCATGTCCGTAATAT
>CAXHJY010000680.1:45000-52500 GCA_964016885.1 Eledone cirrhosa
GACTAAAATGTGTGTATATATATATATATATATACACACACACCCATATATACACATCTATATGTTTATATATATTTTTATATATATATACACCCAGACATACATGTATGAATATATGTATGATATTTACATACATACATATATATATATATATATATATATATATATATATATATATATATATATATATATATATATATATATATATATATATATACATATATATATACATATATATATATATATAAATATATATATAAATATATATATATAATATATTAATAAATGGAAACTATATTTATAAAACCATAATTATTTCATTATATATATTTCAAGGGCGACCAATATAATAAAATAATTACGGTTTTATAAATATAGTTTCCATTTATTAATATATTGTGTATTTACTCCACTAAACAGTTGAGTGCTTTATATCAGTTATAAAAATGTTTAAGCTTGTTGAATCCCAACAAATTAAATATAACCTCTGCATATATATATATATATATATATATATATATATATATATATGTATATGTATATACATATACATATATATATATATATATGAATATATATATAGTATATTTGGCAATATACTGTATGCTTAATTAAAAGCATTTTGAAGACTTTACGCTATTGTTTTCAAGTAGTGACTATGTCACTTACTTCTTTTCTCAACAAACAAAGGGAAATAAGTTGACAGATGTCTGTTTCATACTGTTGGTAATCATCAGAGCTTAGCACTCGGCTTTGCCTGTTGAAAATTATAAATGCTGGATTCTTATAGAATTCCAGTAATATTTCAGAGCACCAATTCTAATTTTCAATTTTTGCTGGACCGGCAATTGCTCTGTATAATCAGTTCCTGATTATTACTGGAATTCTATAAGAATCCAACATTTATAATTTTCAACAGACAAAGGCGAGTGCTAAACTCTGATGATTACCAACAGTATGAAACAGAGATCTGTCAACTTATTTCCCTTTGTTTGTTGAGAAAAGAAGTAAGTGACATAGTCACTACTTTAAAACAATAGCGTAAGGTCTTCAAAATACTTTTAATTAAGCATACAGTGTATTGCCAAATATACTATATATACATTCATGTATACATCGCATATGTGTGTGTGTATATACATACATATATAATACTAAAAAAAAACGCTGGTAGTTTCAAAGTGAAAGGAAGACAGGTAAGAATAAGGAGACCCAAAGTGTGGACTCCTGATGTTGGTGGTGGTGGTGGTGGGTTGATTGTTGTGGTGGTGGTGGTGTTGGTGGCGGTGGTGGGTTGATGGTTGTGGTGGTGCAGTTTGGTGGATGCTAGAAAGTTGAAGGCGGCGTGAGGGGGGGGGGGGGGGCAAAAACAAGCAAAAAAAAACCACCAAAAATCTAACAAAACAACAGCTTATGGATATATAAACGAAACAAGAAGATAAAGACAGATGAAACAATATTTTATATATATAAAAAATACAAAATGACAACAAAAAATAATAGACAAAAGACAAGAACAACAACGACAAAATGGACAAAAGACGAAATACTGAAGGATTTCAAACAGGAAGAACACAAAAGAGAACAACAGAACGGTGGGCGTGGGAGGGGTTGGAAGTAAGAAGGGGATAAAAGACGAAAGGAATTCACAGAGGTAAAAACGGAAATATTTTAGAAGAGAGCCTTTTTTGTTGAAAACTTGTGGCCTATGGTGTTGTTATATGTGGTAAGCTTATTTTCATATTTATAAACAAGCTTGAAACGTGTCTCGGGCTTCGGTTTCAAATCTCTCCTGCTCTTCCGTTATGTGTGGTAAACTTATTTTCACATTTATAAACAAACTTAAGGGCGGTGTATTGGCGTCGGAAACCATATTTCACAGCATTGAGTTATGCTCCTTTACGTTCTGAGTTCAAATCCCGTCGAGGTCAGCTTTGCCTTTTATCCTTGCGGGGTCGATAAAATAAAGTACCAGTAACGCACTAGGATCGATTTAATAGACTTTTCCCTTCACTTCAAATTGTTGGCCTTGTACCTAAATCAGAAACCATATTTATAAACAAACTTAAAACGTATCTCGTGCTTCGGTTTCAAATCTCTCCTGCTCTTCATTTATGTACAGTGTTTTTTTCCTTCCAGCTACAAGTTATTTTTTATATAAAGGGTGTTTCAAAAATAAGATATCATAGCCTGCTCCCAAGGTTGTCACTTTAAAATATATATTGTAAATTGTCACAATGTTGAAATATTTTTAAGAATAAATTTGATGCTGTTCAGCATTAAGCCTGCTCAATCTCGTTGTCCTACATTTTGTAGTCTCTGGGATATTTACATCTCAAAAGATATCTAACTTTGAAACACCCCGTGCAATAATATAAAATATGGTGTTTCCTATTTTATTTTGTTGTTTCATCTCACAAAATGGTAATGGTGAAAGGTTTTGGTAGAGTAGTGCACGTCATGTAAACGATCTTTTCTTAGAGGCGCGGATCTTAACTTCTTCTTCATCATGAATAAGGTCAGTGGATTAGCAGAATCATTAGAGAGTCGGAAAAATGTTTTGTGGCATTTTATCAGGCTCTTATCCTTGCATCATCGATAGAATAAAGTAGCAGTCAAGTACTGGAGTCTACATAATTCAAATTCCCCTTTATTTATGATTGTTGAATGCGTTCTGTTTAATGCTGTTTGCTTCTGTGATTTGAGGGAAATTGGATTGTTATATCTAGCAAGTCGAATGACCTCATGGAGGGCTCCAAACTATGGATAAGTATGTTATGAAGTATTCATTTCGATGTGGTCTCTAACACACTTCTCTACACCACCAAAGACAAATATTTTAACATGTCCACCATTTAGGAGTAAATATTTGCATAAAGACATGCAATTTGGTACACACACACCCACACCCACACCCACACGCACGCGCACGCGCCCGCACACACACGCGCGAGTTTATAGGCAAAATAAGCTTTCATTACATACGGCTATGCGTGTATTTATATGTATGTACACAATGCCTCAAGTATATACTGTATATATGTATATATATATATATATATATATATATATGCATGTATGTATGTATATATATATGTATGTGTATACATATATATATATATATAATATGCATAATACACAGCTTAGTTTTCTTCTCAGGGCTATACAACCCTAATTATACTTTAGGGATTCTTGGAACACTGATTTCTCCATTAGCCGTTCTTCCTTGGGTAATGCAGCTGTGGTGGCGGTTTATGATGATGTTAGTGGTGGTGGTGGTGGTGGTGGTGGTGGTGGTGTAGTGGTGGTGGTGGTGGTGGTGGTGGTGGTGGTGGTGGTGGTAATGGCAGCAGTGGTTGTCTTCAGGGAAGGTATAGAGCCTTAAGAAGACGGCGACATACATAGCAATACATAGCTGGATAATGCAAGACATTGTAAGACAGTACAAGAAAAGGTAAAACGCAGCAAGACTGTGGTGCAAGAATGTAGAAGAGAAGGCAATGCAGGACTGTGGAGCAAAAGAAAGGCAAGAAAATAGGAGAAAATAAGAGAATACGAGAGAAAGAAAAAAAGAGGAAGCAACGCATTTCAGGCAATTAGCAGCAATGGCGGTTATAAGAGACGCCGCGAGAATGTTGGGACGTGTAACTACACCCTCGGGGGTTGACAGTTAACTAAAGATTGATCAATGAGTTGAGGTTGAAGGAGAGGGAGAGGTAGACAGACAGAGAAAGGGGTAGATACAGAGAAAAGAGTGACGGGCAGCGGATGGACACAAAGAAAAAGGTATACAGAAATAGAGAAAGAGAGAGGTGGGTTAAACAGTGGCGTAGAAAGACAGACAGGAACAGGGAGAGGGGTAAACTGGGAGGAAGATATAAAGATAGAGGGTACACAGAGAGAAAAGTAAAGAGAGAAGGGGAGAAAAAGAGACAGACAGAGTAAGAAGTACAGAGAAAGTGTTGGTGGTGGTATTGATGGTGATGATGGTGGTAATTATGGTGACAGTGGTGGTCATGATGGTGGTGGTAAGAATTTAAATATACTTCTGTGTTCATGCCTCTATACGGCAATTAATTTAAGTAACTAATGGTGTTATTAAGTCTGCCGTACCACAGACTACACCACCACCGCCACCAAAAGCACAGGCAAAACCACCATCACAACTACCAACACAAACAGCAGCACCTGCACCACAACCAGCAATGGCGGCAACACACCCACCAGCACTGGATGCACCAAAATCACTACAAAGACCACCACCGTCAGTAGCAGCAAAATCAGACAGACCACCACAAATACCAGCGTGACCACAACCAACAACACGGCAACAACCACCAATAGCACCAATACAAACGATACCACATCTAAAGAGAAAAAATAGATTAATCATAAATGATTATTCAGGATTCAAAAAAATTAATCCACAATTAACCGTTACATTAAATCCATCCCTATCACTAAACCTAACCCAAACAGCAACTCCAAGCACAAAACTAACCCTAACCCTAACCCCGAGACCGAACCTAACCCTAAACCTAACCCTGACACTGACCCTAACTCTAACACTAACCCAACCCTCAACACCAACCTAAACACCAACCCAACACTAAACCTAAACCTAACCCTAAAACTAACACCGACCCCACCCATAACCTTAATCCTAGCCCTAACTCTAAACCTAACCATAACCCTAACCCTAGCACTAACCCTAACCGTAACACTAAACCTATTCAAACCGCAGCTCCAAGGTTAAAGTGTTTCCTGTATTTCCTGTATTTCACCCTTAACGGGATCTTCTGAAACTAAAAAAAAAATCAATCTGTGAACGCAGAAGTAAATATTTCGAAAAACGTTGCAACGAAGGAAGACAGGAAGACGATACTTTGGTTCGTGGAAACGTTCCCTGGCAAAGAATGGGAAAAAACGAAGATAATACATCATTATTTGGAACGGTGAGAACACTTACACGCAAAGACGTAGGGCCTACATAGGGTTAACCGCCAATAGATTCAAGCAGCGTCTTTACATGCATACCCATTCTTTTCTTAACCCTTTAAGAAGGAATATGACGTCACTTTCAGCTTATATCTGGAGTCTAAAAGACAACCACACCCAATATAGGTTACACTGGGAGATCCTAGCTAAGGCTAGATCGTATAACGGAAATAAAAGAAATGAAAGCAACGATTCTTTGCTTAAACTTGAATCTGTTATTTTAATATATATATATATTTTTAATATATATATATACTTTTAATATATATATATATATTTAATATATATATATATATATATTTAATTCGAACGGTTAAATGAACACTGGCGAGAGCTTCAAGATAATAAAGAATCATCAATACTCCACCAACATGCTAAAATAGAACATAAGGGCAAATTAGAGAACATAGAAATAAAAATAGAATCTACATACAGAAAAGACGCAATGTTTAGACAAATCACAGAGGCAATAAACATAAATGAACTCCAACCAAAATTAAATAGAAAACATGAATGGAATAGCAACATCACAACTTACAATTAAGGACAAAATGAAAACACACACACACATAGAAAAACAACCAACCAGTAACATGTAAATAAACAAATAAAAACACACACAGACACCCGGATGTAACACATGCGCAAACTAAGCACACAACACACACAAAAACAAGTTGCCGTAGGACAGAACAAAGGAGAAGCACAAAACAAAGAAAAGAATCCCCAGTCACTGAAGAGGTCAGAGAATGTGTGACGAAAGAACTTTGACAATATATGAACAACCGTCCGGTTGTGGAACCAACCAACCAACCGGAAATTTATAAATTCTTAAATTTATAAATTTAATTTATAATAAATTGGAGTGAAAGCAACTGGTGCGTGTGTTTCTTATTGGCAACATGACCCTCCCAAAGTATAACAATATCGGTTTCAACACACGTTTTCAGATAAATAATCTTGCTAAATAAATTCAGAAACGATATATATATTTATATATATATATATTCAAATAATTACTGCATTAATTATT
The DNA here is from genome assembly GCA_964016885.1 of Eledone cirrhosa. Classification (NCBI taxonomy): domain Eukaryota; kingdom Metazoa; phylum Mollusca; class Cephalopoda; order Octopoda; family Eledonidae; genus Eledone; species Eledone cirrhosa. The sequence goes on from CAXHJY010000680.1 coordinate 51,032, forward strand.
TCAATAAAGTAATCTACGGAGGTTTATTCTTAAGCCTGTTTTTTTTTTAAAAAAAAAAGGATGCAGTTTTAAAAGAAAAATGACGGTATTTAAAATGACGATGTTGCTTTTTAAAGGATGTTTTATACATTATTCATTGATAAAACTACAGAAAAAGACTTTAAGCAACTTAGAGAACTAAAGATTTTATAAATAAATCGTGTAAACTCTAGAATGATGACAGACCAATCACTTATATGCTAACCTGACAAGATCGTTTGATTTCTAGTCAGATACGTGATTGTTAAAAATTTTACACATATATACATATACATATATAGATACAGACACGCACACACGCACACACATATATATATATATGTAAATATATGTACCTATATATATTTATATATATAAATATATATATATATGTATATGTGTATGTATATATACGTATATATATATATATATATATATATATATATATATATATATATATATATATATATATATATATATATATACGTATATATACGTATATATATATATATATACATATATACATATATATGTATACACACACACACACACACATATATATATATATATATATATATATATATATAAACAAACAATAAAAATAAGAAAAAAGACCGTTCTTCCTAAAAGACTGTGGAAAGTAGTAGGTCTTATATGAAGGATAAGATATTTGTCGACAAGTGACAAAGTTATCAAGGCATAAACCAAAAGGTAGTAATGCCCCACACAGAAACTTATGAGTCAGTAGGAATGTATTTAGAGATTCTCCAAGACATTAATCTTGTTATTTTGAAGGCATAATTCGTCTCAAAATTATAGGTTCCATTATAAAATCTATTACTAAGTAGATCTGATCTTTCTAAGATATATGCAATTACAAGGGAAATCTTACACTACAGCAGCTGGTGGGTCTTCTCGCTCTCTCTCTCTCTCTCTCTCTCTACTTCATCGTGGTCATCATCGTCATCGTCATCATAATCATCGTCATCACCAGCATTGTCGTCGTCATCATCATCATAATAATAATTGTTTCTACTTTTGGCACAAGGCCAGCAATTAAATAAAGTGTATTACTGGTACTTTATTTTATCGACCCCACAAGGATGAAAGGCAAACTTAACCTCGGCGGGATTTGAACTCAGACCGTAAAACATGGCGTCCGACTCTCTACTGATACTGCCATGAAGTTATTGTGTACAGTGCTCAGGTGCACTACAACTCATCAAAGGTGGATGTATAGTACGTAGGGTAATGTACAAATGTCAGGAAAATGAATAGTGTATGAATCGTGATATACATGTGTTCGTGTGTATGGAGGGGTGATATCAGGTATAATGTTGGAGAATTTCAGGAACCATGGAGGTTTTCTTCTTCTTCTTCTTCTTCTTCTTCTTCTTCTTCTTCTTCTTCTTCTTCTTCTTCTTCTTCTTCTTCTTCTTCTTCTTCTTCTT
>CAXHJY010000680.1:75000-77500 GCA_964016885.1 Eledone cirrhosa
GTATGTGTGTATGTATATGTGTGTGTATATGTGTACGTGTGTGTATATGTGTGTATGTGTGTGTATGTGTGTGTATATGTGTATGTGTGTGTTATGTGTGTGTGAGTGAGTGTGTGTGTGTGCGTGTGTGTGAAAGTGAGAGAAGAAGTGATTAAAACTAAGAGTCTGGCTAAACAAACGGCTGCAAGGTGAGGGGGGATTAGTGAGACAGCTCTAAACATTGACGGAAGTATTGGCATGGTGGTAAAGACGGATTATGGAGAGCCGGATTAAAGAGTAAGTGAGAGCAAATAGAGAGTTTAGCACTTAATAAAGAGATAGAGAGAGAGAGATGGATGGGGAGAGAGTGAGAGAGAGATGGATGGGGAGAGAGTGGCGGATGGGGAGAGAGTGAGAGAGAGAGAGAGAGAGAGAGATGGAAGGGTGGGTTGAAAGATGGGGAGAGCAAGTTGAGAGTTTTAGTACTTAATAAAGAGAGGGCGAGAGAGAGAGCGAGAGAGAGGAGAGAGAGAGGGAGGGATGGATAGGTTAAGAAATGGGGAGGGAAAGTAGTGTTTAGCACTTAATAAAGAGTGAGAGAGAGAGAAAGAGAGACAGAGAGAGAGAGAGAGAGAGAGAGAGAGGGAGAAATATGGGAAGAAAAAATACAGGTTGCACTTGAGAGAGGGAGAAATAAATGAGGAGGGAGAGATGGGGAGAGAGACGGGAAACAAAGAGACAGAGAGATAAGAAAAAAGAGAAAAATTGGGACAGAGAGAGATGGGCAGATATAAATGAGCAGAGATAGATAGATAGATAGATAGATAGATAGATAGATAGATAGATAGACTTTGAAAGAGGGGGCCAGAACGAGAGAAGAATAAGAGAGAGAGAGAGAGAGGCGGGGTGATAATTTAGAAGTTACCAATGAAAACATGAATGTATATCATTCATTCGGCCTCCTACCTCCACCCCACCCTCTTTCTCTCTCATTTTCTCTCTCTCTCTCTCTCTCTCTCTCTCTCTCTCTCTCTCTCTCTCTCTCTCTCTCTCTCTCTCTCTCCCCCTCTCTCTCTCTCTCTCTTCTACAATCCATCAGTGAAACAAAGAATAGTAATTGGGAAGAAACGAAGGAACTGAAGAGGAAGAAGAGGAGGAGCATTCCACAAACACGTGTATCCTTAACATAATTCTCAGAGAGATTCCCTTTGGCACACACACACACATATATATAACTATAAATATAGCTATATATATGTGCGTGTGTGTGCGTGCGTGTGTGCGTGTGTGTGTGTGTGTGTGTGTGTGTGTGTGTGTGTGTGTGTGTGTGTGTGCATGTCTGTGTCTGTGTGTCTGTGTGTCTGTGTGTCTATGTGTCTGAGTGTGTCTGGGCCTGTGAGTGTGGGCCTGTGAGTGTGAGCCTGTGAGTGTGAGCCTGGTTTCAACAATGAGTGCTCCAGTTGTTTAATCAACTTAAAAGCCTGCTCTTGAAATTAACATGCAAGTAGCTGAGCATTCTACAGCAGACACATTGTACTTTTAATGTATTTCTCAGGGAGATTTAAGGTATTTCTCAGAGACACAGTGTGTGGCAAGGTTGGTCCATTAAATTACTGGTACTATTATTCTTAACCATTCGGTAATACTGTCTCTTGTGTTGTGACTCAAGACGTGACACCTGATTGGTCAGTTTATCATTGAATGGAAACTCTAGCGTTAGTTATGAATTTAAGAATATGGACAATTTACAGGACGATGAGAAGGTCGATTTAAATTGATCCCAGTACTTGACTGATACTTTATTTTATCGACCCTGGAGGCGCTTGGCCTAGTGGTAAGGATGTTCGACTTACCTTCATGATGTCTTGGGTCCGATTCCTGGACTGAGTTGTGTTCTTGAGCCAAACAATTCATTTCACGTTGCTCCAGGAAATGAGTACCAGCAATAGCTGAGGGGTTAACTCTGCGATGAATTGGTGTCCTGTCCAGAGGAGGGGGAGTTTTGTACTCTTAATCGTTTCACTCCACCGAAACCGGGATAATGGGGTAAGGGCCGGCTTGATGAATCTCCGAGCTCGAGACAGACTTTAGAGTTTTAGGAAGGATGAAACGAGAAGTTAACGTTAACGAGATTCAAATTCAGAACGTAAAGAACCTGTACAAAAAGCTGCAAAGAATGTTGTCTGGTTGTACTATAATTGAAACCCTAATGTTATATTACAAACAGCTCTATTCTGGCCGACGGAAAATGGCCGTTTGTTTAATAATTTATTTATATCGGCAATGGATAAATTCTCTTTCACTAGTTTATTTTGAATTTCTATTTGAATGCGTCAACCAAAGTGGACAATACCGATGATCGACTTTTAACGGAATCAACGGAAATTGAACTTGCTTCCGACGCACACGAATCTATTAAACTATTTAATCACGCTTCACTTACTAAAATGATTCATAACCATTCTCTTGTTGTTTCTGAGTGTTTATTAGAATTACTGTTGAGTAGAAAAATAAGGCAACT
>CAXHJY010000681.1:32500-47500 GCA_964016885.1 Eledone cirrhosa
ATACATTCAAACCTGTGGTATCATGGTATTGTATTATTGTCGCTGTTTTCCTATTCCAAATTGGAGGATATCCGTTAGTTATAATTTCTCTTAGGCCGTTATAGTTGAGAATTCTTGCATATGTTGGTGATGGTAACATCATCGGATTGTAACAAGAAATAGTTTCTACTTTTTGGCACAAGGCCAACAATTAATCAGTGCATTACTGATACTATATTTTATTGAACCCGTAAGGATGAAAGGCAAAGTTAATCTCAAATATTGAATTAAGCAGCACATTCCATAAACTTATTTTCATTATTACGTTGAACGACACAAATAATTCGGTGTTTTCTTGATGTAGCACTAATTTTACCAAAACATTGTATGGTAATTGAAATTTTCAGCATTAAATATATTTGACAACATTGCGGCTTAACATTATGTTTGTTGTATTCGGTATGGCAAGCGTTGTAGAGTCGTTTGTCTGGAGATTTAAAAGATTCGAAATATTTCAGTAAGCAGAGAAAAAATAATCGCTGAAATGTCTCTTAGAAATATGATTGCTGCATTATGTTAATTCAGTTCATTGGTGCCAGCAAATACCGGTGGAAATAATGACGTAAGAGATAATATTACTTCCTTTTCATATCACTAGAGACGTTTTATTTTAAATTTAAATATATATATATATATATATATATATATATATATATATATATATATATATATATATGTGTGTGTGTGTGTGTATGTGTGTGTGTGTGTATGCATGTATGTATATTATATATATATATATATATATATATATATATATATATATATAGAGAGAGAGAGAGAGAGAGAGAGAGATTGATATATGTATAGATAGATATAAGGACTTAACTATAGTATGGAGGATTTGTGATTCTATGTCTAAATATCGTATATACATAATCTAGTCCGTCTCCCAGTTTTACAAGGGGAATATGTTTACGAATATCATATTCTATTACGATAGAAATGTAAAACTGCGAACATACGGTGTGTTTATAAATGATTAGACACATCTTCGAAGAAATTTCAGTGTATATCTTCAATGGAAACGCGTAGTATAACTATGAACAACTAACGTATACTGATACATACAACGAGAGCTGTATTCTTTTCCAATTAAGACTAAATCAACATATGAACTTTGTATATATATATATATATATATATATATATATATATATATATATATATAATCATCATTCATCTTTCAAATACAAACTTAAAAGAACCAACACTGCTCTCTCAGAACTCATATGGTCCTTAAAAGACAAAAACATTAAATATACCATCTTTTGGAAGAAGGTTTCTTCTGCATCCTCATACTTGAACAGCTCTCTATCTAAAATCTGTAATATCTGCCTAAATGAAAAATTTACCATTATCTCTAACCTAGATTCTATAATAAATAGACGTACAGATTTGTTTTCTATCTGCCTGCATAAATTCCATAGGACTTTTCACAAAGTATACAGTTAATATTCAATTCTTTATCAATTTAGAATCTTTTCTCAAAGGCACATATACATACACTTCTTTAAAATATACCCATCTTCCTACCTTACTTTAAAGGGCATTATACACTCTATAATACTTGTTTACTCATTACCCTCATTCTATCTTCACCTTGTAAAATCCTTCATAACATATACATTTGTTTTTTTGACGTTAGAATATTCATCCGCAATCATTATTATTTTTTCTCTCTATCATAAATCTTTTTAATCTCAATTTCATCCTTAATTTATTATTTTTTTCTCCCCATCAACGAACTCATTCTTAATACATATTAACTCTTTATTCGCATATATTATCAATTCCTTCAATATACAAACTTTAACTTCACATTATTTTTCTCAAATCCTTCTACACACAAACCTTAATAATTTTTCTCTTCGTTAATTTTGAAATTGCCACAATACTTATCAACATACACTTTTTTTGACGTTAGAATATTCATCCACAATTATTATTTTTTCTCTCTATCTTCATACATAAATTCCCTTCGTTAATTTTCAAATTCCTTTAATTTATACATTATCTTCCAACGGTTCTCAACCTCTCTATGTAAAACAATATATCTTTTTCTCAGTTATAAAAACTATCTCTTTCTCTCTATCACCCATCTCTCCCTCTCCACCTTCACCTCCTCCCCGTTTTTTCATCCTTTCCACCCCCCACTCCCTAAATAAAATATTTTTTCCTCGCACATATCCTCCCTTCGTTAATTTTCAAATTTCTTTTCATTTATACATTATCTTCCAACGGTTTTCAACCTCTCTATGTAAAACAATATATCTCCTCTCAGTTATAAAAACTATCTCTTTCTCTCTATCACCCATCTCTCCCTCTCATCTCCTCCTCTTTTTCATCCTTTCCACCCCCCCCCCTCTCTAAATAAAATATTTTTCCCAATATCACACATCAATCTAAAACCACTCTTCATATGTTGATTTAAAACTGCACTATCCACAAGTGTTTTTTAGCCTTCATATCATGTTCTCCTGTTTTATCTGATGAAAACACAAATATTATTGCATGATGATGTTTGTTTTTTAAATGCGCATAATAAAATACATGGAACTCCTTTAACCATCTTTTGATCTTATATTATATATATATATATATATATATATATAAGTTGTAATAAAATGAAAACGAAATTTCATTTCTCACTCTTAGTACGGCACTTACTTAAATGTAAGTATGTATGTATACGTACATACATATATGTATACAGACGTACAGTAGCATGCATATATATATATATATACATACAGGTACACATACATATATGTAGGTATCAGTTTAGCGGACGCTTATTATAATGCCCGCTTTGTTCGTTTGTAAACAAACTGAACAGCCTGAATTTATGCCGTACGGTGTTAAGGCAACCACGTCACCTTTTTGTTCAACACTGACACAGGAACGATGTACTAGTTTCAAGCTTGTTAGCTATCATCAGCACCGTATACCCTTCTGCCAGATGGTTGAACGTTCGAAAGTATATACTTTCCTTATGAAAATTAACGGCTGAGCAGCCTAATTTGCATATCGAGTGAGTTCGGCCAGGCGTACCGAGAACGACAAGTTGTAATAAAATGAAAACGAAATTTCATTTCTCACTCTTAGTACGGCACTTACTTAAATGTAAGTATGTATGTATACGTACATACATATATGTATACAGACGTACAGTAGGATGCATATATATATATATATATATATATATATATATATATATATATATATATATACAGGTACACATACATATATGTACGTATCAGTTTAGCGGACGCTTATTATAACGCCCGCTTTGTTCGTTTGTAAACAAACTGAACAGCCTGAATTTATGCCGTACGGTATTAAGGCAACCACGTCACCTTTTTGTTCAACACTGACACAGGAACGATGTACTAGTTTCAAGCTTGTTAGCTATCATCAGCACCGTATACCCTTCTGCCAGATGGTTGAACGTTCGAAAGTATATACTTTCCTTATGAAAATTAACGGCTGAGCAGCCTAATTTGCATATCGAGTGAGTTCGGCCAGGCGTACCGAGAACGATAAGTTGTAATAAAATGAAAACGAAATTTCATTTCTCACTCTTAGTACGGCACTTACTTAAATGTAAGTATATATATATATATATATATATATATATATATATATATATATATATATATATATATATATACGTGATCTACCAATGCAACGTGAGAACGTTTCATTTCTCACTCTTAGTACGGCACTTACTTAAATGTAAGTATATATATATATATATATATACAGCCCTACGTTATACCTTAACGGATAGCACGATCTATACGTGGATATTTACGTCTTGATGTGGGAGCTAAGTATATGTTTTGTTTATTCCTTTACTTATTTGCATAGGTAAGTATATATTACCCGTATGTTTTGTGAAGGTATGTATACCTTCTCGTACGTATATTTGACTGTTTTGGCGTATAATTTTTACATATTCTGGTATTTAGGGCTTGGTTATGTCTATATGGGAGTTTTGCGTCTGCGTGAGTATGCAGGTTCGTACGTATGGTGGGTGTGTGTATATGTGTACTTCTTGTTTTAGTTGACTTACGTCTCCGAACCTTCATGTATTTATTTGTAGGTATGTGTGTGCGCTTGTTATATACGTATTTATTTACTTATATACGTTTATATAATTATTTATTTATTTGTACACAAGCATACACACATACACATATTTATATGTGCGTGGTTTTGTATACCTATGGTAAGGGTTTGCGTATGCTTGTGTATGTACGTATCTGTTTGCGTTTATGTATTTATTTGTTCCTACTACTTCTGTATTGTATTTATTTACTCTGTTCTTAACTCTGTAGCGGAGATTCATTCGGTCTCCTAGTTAGAATTTTAGTCTACGACTTCTGCTATACCATTTACGTGGTTTTGTCTTTGCACGCTGTTGTTCTCCACGCTCCACATATGACTTATTATCTTCGTTTTTTCGTTCATTGCCAGAGAACGTCTCTATGCACCACTTAGAGAACATTAGTCTACGACCTCTTTTATACCATAAACGTGGTTCTGTCCTTGCACGTAATTGTTTTTCACCGCTCCTATTAATGACGTATTATTCGTTTTTTCCCGTTCTTTGCCAGGGAACGTCACCATGAACCAAAGTATCGTCTTCCTGTCTTCCTCCGGTTGCAACGTTTTTTGAAATATCCAGTTCTGCGTTTACAGATTGACTTTGTTAGTTTCAGAAGATCCCGTTAAGGGTGAAAACAGCGATTCTTTGCTTAAACTTTAATCTGTTATTTTAATAAATATATATATATATATATATATATATATATATATATATATATATATATATATATGTGTGTGTGATCTACCAATGCAACGTGAGAACGGAAAACTCCAACAAAGCCCATATGGGATTAACCGCTTGTGACGTTAAGATCCTGGCTCTACCAACACCGACTACGTTCCGAAACCCGATCCGGCGACATGTCACTACACTTTCGGGCCACATATGGGACCTCCAAGATAATAACATAACATACAATCTTACTTGGAGCTTACTATCCAGGGCTAACCTCTACACGGGAGGACGCCCTCCGTGTAACTTATGCCCAGAAGAAACAATACAAATGCTGTTTACGAAGGACCAACTCCTAAACAAAAAGGACGAACTTGTAACTGCATGTAAACACCGATTGCGTAGGACTTACCTCGCCCTCAAATCCCCTCATGACCCGGGTGGGTAGACAATGACTGCAACATCCTTCTTTTCCCCACTTGCCAAATAAGATAGTGGAAACCCCAGCATACAGTAGATGTACTTCTTTTCTTTTTCCCTTTATCTCTTCTTTTCATATCCTTCCACTCCCTCTCCTCTTCCATTTTCTTCGTTCGCCTACCCCGAAGCAGCCCATGGAGCTTTTGTAGCTTCAGTATACCCACCCCAGTAAATGATATATAGCATTGGCCGAAAACGCAATAACAGCTAAAAATATAGCAGCTGCTTTAGACTCTAGAGGTTTTTTATTATTTTTTACTATTCAATTTTTTTATTATTTTTATTTATTATCTTTTAATCTCAATTTATTAACCATTTAATTTCATAACGTCCCACTCTCAGACTCCTCCAGAATTCTTTTTCGCCCGCTTTCTACCTAGCCTAATTCCATACACACTTTGTACAATTTAACGCTTGACCGGCTCCACCCACTCCCTTATTGTTCTATAGGCATATTCAGCCACCCCCACTCCCACCCACCGCCATGAAAGATTTAATTGTGTTTACAAGAAACCCGGTCCGGCGACATGCCACTACACTTTCGAGCCACATCTGGGACCTCCAAGATAATAATATAACTTAAAATATTACTTGGAGCTTACTGTCCAGAGCTAACTCTTACACGGGAGGACGCCATCCGTGTAACTTATGCTCGAGGAAACATTACAAATGCTGTTTATGAAGGATCAACCCCTAAACTAAAAAGACGAACTGTTAACTGCATGCAAACACAGATTGCGTAAGACTTACCTCGCCTTCAAACCCCCTAACGATCCGCGTGGGTAGACAAGGATTGAAACACCCCATTTGCCCAATAAGTTAGGGGAAACCCAAGCTCACATAGGTAGAGGTAGCTCTTTTCTTCTTCCCTTTGTGTCCTCCTATCACCTCCTTCCACCACTGATCTTCTTCCTCGTTCTTTTTTTCTCTTATCGCCTACCCCGCGGCAGCCCATTGGGCCTTTGTAACCTCAGTACTCCCACCCCAGTAACTTAAAGATATAATTGGCCGAACAGGCTATACTAACTAATCATAGCAGCTGTGTTAGACTCCAGAGATTTTGAATTAAATTTCACTACCCAATTCTACAATTTCCATAATTCTTAGTTAGTATCTTCTATTCTCAACTCATTGGCCGAAAAAGCAATACCAACTAATTATAGCAGCTGTTTTATACTCTATAGTTTTTGTTTTTTATCACTTCTCACTATCCAATTTTATATGTTTATATATCTTTCTTTTATTTTTTAATTATTTTTTTATTGTCTCCTAATCTCAATTGATTTACCCATTCTTTAACGTCCCTCCTCAATTTCTCCAGAAACCTTTTTTCGCCTACCTCCTCTGGTCTACTTCATACACAATCCTTAGAATTTGCCGTATAGATTTCACTTTCAACGCTTGGCCGGCTCCACCCACTCCCTCATTATTCTACAGGCAAGTTCAGCCACCCCCACCTCCCACCCACTGCCATGATAGACCTATTTGTATTTATAACAAATTTTGACCAAACCTCTTGAAAACTACAATCTTCCCATATAAGGAATACCTCTGAAAAGTTTGGTCATTTATTTACCAGACTAAACATTCAAATTTAGTCCAGAAATAGCCGTTGAAACGGCTTGAGCTCTGCCGTCGGGCTCATACTTTTTCCTATATATATATATATATATACGAACACACACAACAAACGCATACATGCAGGCATACGTATATCTGTGTTTCAAAATACAATGACATTATATGTAAAATGAAAAATAGAAAACTAGATAACATTAACACGCTTTAATGTGCTTTATATTTATAAAATATTCAAATATTGTTTTTAAACCATAGCATAATTTATATATGTGACATCACTTTATATATACATCACATTAAACTCAAGGTGAAACAACATTATGAAGAGTAGGAGCATGTTTTATACATTCATATAATGGACTATTTTGAGTAAGTTTAAGTAACTAATATTTGATTTAACATTAGAAGCATTTGCAAAATAGCACCTAATTTTCCCTAAGATGAAAACTTTTCGCTTTAAAAACGTATGTTTATAGGAATCATCGTACATAGAGATGCATTAAATAAAAAAAATCGTGTGTTAAATTTGAAACAGCTTTCATTACACGATTGATACATATGGGGTTAATCAACAATTGTTATTTCATCCCGTCGAGGTTAACTTTGCCTTTTATCGTCAAGGGTTCGATAAAATAAAGTACCAGTAATGCGCTGGGGTAATAGCTGGCCTTGCGCCACCAGTAGAAACAATTATTTCATGAAAACGTTTAATTTACGGACACTTTCGTTACAATTGGTGTATCATGAAAGCATCATATTTTGTATTTAGTCATATATCGTCATACTTTACCTACGCTGTAATTCAGCCAGGTTTTAATGCATGTATGCATATTTTGCAAAAGCATTTTTATTAAATTCATATTTAAAGTAGCAGAGAACTTATTACTCAGGATTTAGGGGATTTTTCCACATTGTTTAATTTTATTAAATAATAAGACGATCAAACATAAAAACATTAAAAAAATAAATGCCATATGAAATACAAGTATTTCATAAATAAATAGTTTAGATTACCGATACTAAAAGCAAAGCCAAACTAATATATTGGTGGAACTTACAAAACTGAAAGTAAATAATTGAAAAGCTTTCTCATTAGCGACACACAAAAAATTGGTGCTGTCGTATGAAAACCCAAGAATAGAATATTAACTGAGTTAAATATACACTGCACTTGAAAAGTCAGAATGAATGTGAGAATCGTATAAACGTGACCGTTTCGAGACTATAAAGTAGACCTTCTGGTTATGAATTATTATTGAATGTCAGTTGTTTTTAATATTATAGTCTATTCTGACTATTGATTTCATTTATTATTTTGACCATGAATTTCATGAGTTCAATCGTCTGATTATATCCTAAATCCTCTACCATAAGTACATTTGAGAGGGCACTTTCAACATGAAAGCTGGTCTTCTACGGTATGGAGTACACATTCTTTCCTGAAAGGTATATCAACAACAAGCAATTCCAGTTACAGCTAATTATCCTTAGCTTCCACAAGGCACTTTCATTATACCAAATTATTGGATGGAGATAATACAGAATACCTGATTAAGAAAGAGCAAAACAAACATACATTACAGAATCTAGAGGAATGGCGCTTCTGTTTAATAGGACGTCCATATATGTATAACACTCATTTTTGTGTTTGTTTATGTTGTTCAGGAACGGAAAGCCCCATATTAAACGTACATTAGCAATTGGCCTCGTGACTAGTTTATCAGCAAGCGTCATAAATAAGTCTTTTGCGATATTTCCAAAAGTTCACAGTTATTCCATCTGCAATATGGAAATGTCAATTAAAATCTTTCTTCGATGTAGTTAGGCTCAGTAATTAGTGACTTATATGTTCTCTTCTCATTAAACTTCCAGATATTCCCTTTTCTGATATTGGGAAGCATCATACTCGATAACACAACCCATAAAGGCATACATTGATGCAATATTTGCTCAGAAGGTTTGTCTAATAAGGACGGTGCCATCTTGCTACTCTTGATTAATTTCTACATTTAATGAGACGCTGCTATCAAATGCAGCGTGTTATTATCTGTAGTTTTCGAGAGAACAGATATTTTGTAATTGATGCTTACTGTTAGGGTGAGCTTGGTATGTTGTAATTTTATTCTCCAACATGTACAGAGGGTTTAACAGGAATACACGATTTTTATGTGGTGTCAAACAGGGGAGGTCTTTACAGCTGGTAATAGGTTTCAATGCACTAACAATCCTCTGGTGTTTTTACTTGTTTTTTATCTCAATACAAACTGTTTGTTTTGAAAGTAGGACTGGCAATGATTTTCAGTCAGAAAAGTGAAATTGTTTGTTCTCGTAAATGTCCACATTATACTTTCCGATACATACACATGACTATATTTGTTATATCTGCATATGTGTGTAGTTCCTTGGTGACAGGCATTCTTCTTTCGGAGATATCGGTTATGGAAATCTCAGTACTTCTCATATCATATAGAATTTAACCTTTATAACACTGAATTCAGGTATTAAATTGATTTTGAATTATGGTTCTGCCATCTTAAGAATTACTCACCATGTTGCTAGTATCGAAATATAACCACATGTCAAAAGTGTTTAACTAAATTTAATTACAGGTTGTTGTAAACGACCTTATTCTTAACAGTGCTTGAGTTAGTCATTCATAAACGTCAATACCATATAACAGGGACGGTTCCCTAGAACAGAAATAACTCATTTTCCGCAACAAACCGCGATTACTTAGGGCCCTATGTGATGGCAAATGTAATCGAAACGTGGAACCTCTGATATAAATAGATGGAACTCAGACATAAAATAAATATTTATTAGATTGAACAGATGAATTGGGATATATGTATTTTCCCTTCAAATTGAATTTGATGATATCTCTGATCTCTTGAGATTAACTTAAGCCAAATATGGCCACAACTCATGCAGGTCCACATGAACCTATATGATTAGGTGGGGAACGTCGGAGGATAAAGAAATCAGGACCAGTTATGCAGATACATTGCATTCAAATTCAGAAAAATCCCTCAGCAAACTGACCATGTTGAAAATGCGTGAAGAATCGTGAGCGCCCGGTGACTTGTCGCTAGAAATGGCTCTAGGCAATGGCTATCAGGAGTGATAATCCCAATTATATATGTGACATGAGTTCATATATATATATATATATATATATATATATAACATTATACTCAAGCCTAAATAACTAATCAAAAGGGGGACAAAGGTTATTGCTCCTATTGCAGTAGGATCTCCTTGTTAAGCCTCCCCAGTAAAGTCTATGCTGAGTGTTTGACTAAGAGACGTGGAGAGACTGTCACGTCCAAGCTAACTGATGATTAGTATGGTTTTCGACCCGGATTCAGCACAGCCGACCAAATATGCACTTTGTAGGAGGTCTTTCAGAATTCGTGGGAGTACCACCATGAGGGGTATTATTGCGAAGATTAATACACTCGTTCACTCAAGGTGCCTGAGTAGTCCACTCTACACGTGATTGGACTAACAGTGAAGCAGATGGAGCAGTTCAAATATTTCGCCTTAACGGAAGACAGGAGGCTAACTTAAGTTCAAGAATTGCAGGAGCTGGTCCAGTAAAGCGCTAGATTTAGCATTTGGTAATAAGAGGAAGGGAAGCAAGTGTAAAAGCCAATATCGCTTTCATCAATTCGGCATTCCTGTATATTCGTGTGAACCCTTACGTATGGTCATGAACCTTAGGTAATGATCTAAAGGATACGATTACAAATGCAAGCGACTGAAATGGGCTTTTTTCGAAGGGTCGTTGGAGTAACGCTACTCGATACATCAGGGAGTTGCTCCTGATAGTGCTGCTACTTTTACGATTTGAGATTAATTTTAACCACATGCCCATTAATTTGGGCATGTGGTTAAAATATATCAGGAAAGAATCGCTGAACAGATTTTAAAGGCAAAACCAACAGACAGATAACTCAGCGGTTGACCCCGAGCAAGATGATTGGATAATATCCATGAGTTTGACTGGTCTCATTCGGCGTTCCAGCAGCGTCCGTTGAAGAGGCTTGCTTGTGACAGGACCCGATGGAAGATGTGTTTGAGGACTCTGCTCCCATGACCCTCTCTGGAATAAGTAGACGAAGAAGAGATCATTTCCCTTATGACTTGCATTCACAACATGCATACATATGCACTATATATATACACACACACACACACACACACACACACACATATATATATATAAAAGTGTGTGTCTGTGTTTAACTGTGTATCTAATTTGTGAGAGAGACAAAGAAAAAGAAGGTCAGATTGATAGAGAATGAAAACGCATTCAAATGTGTTAGACATTATTTCAAAAGAAACAGATAAGGAAATTATGGAACTTATTTTTCCTAATCCGGTCTTTCAATTGGAACATTAAGTTAAGAATTGTGTAGCTGTTATATAATTCATAATCTTATTGATATTTATGTTGTTTTGTTTTAACTAAAATTTTTGATTAGAGTTACGCATCTTTTTACACTGAATCTACTATATTTTGTGCAGACAAATATAACTTGGTAGATAACGGTGATATAGTACAATTAATTAGAGTAGCAATAGAAATTAAATAAATTATTTATAACTCTAATTTTAAGGCAGTTCCACGAATTAGATGTTAGTTGCTATGGTGTGAACATTCAGGAGCAATGCGATGATATAATATATAACTCCTGGTTCGAAATCTCAATCACTTTGTTCAATTTCATATATCTCGTCATAAAATCAATTTCCTCGTCCTCTTCTAGTAATCCTTGTTCGCAAATCGAGCCAGTACCAGATAATGTATACATATTCAGATATTGTTTAAACACAGAAAAGATGATAATATAAGATATGGAATGAGAAATTGAATATAATTAAGTGAAATCATCCATAAATAATCTACATAAGGCAGTAAAGGAAAATAAAGTCAGGGGTTAGTTGTACAGATAATCAATAGTATGCAAGACTGATTTTAGGAATTATGTAATCTAATGCGCTATGTTGTATTAAATACATGTCTGAAAATAGAAAGCAACACGTGATGATAACGAAATAATAGTTGCTGTCTACAAGATCTGAGCAACATGATATAGATGTCGATTACATTTTCATAATATTCTGAACAATAAAGCAATATGCATGGCGAATTCAAGACATTCTAGTTTGGATGGGACAAATGTTTATCGAGATTTCCTCTAATTTCATGTAGCTCCAGAAGTTTACAATCCTGACAATAACAGTTCGGAAGATGTAGGTCGTGTGCTATTTAGAGAGATCCTTATCAAATAGTAACTGTTGTTTTCATGGAAAATAATCCCTCTCTAATGTGTATGCACATAAATATAAAAAACATACACACACATACACACATATGTGTGTGTATGCACACATATGTATAAACACCATTAGGTAACATGTTTTAATTCAATTGTTATATAAGAGGCATTGGTTTTCATCATTCACTGTGAGCATTTGTGACGTTAGCAATTCAGTATTCGATAAACTAAATGTAGTTAATAGGTAGTACTGTTTAAATGTATATATATATATATATATATATATATATAGCTGTATATGTGTGTGCGTGTATGTGTGTGTCTGTGTGTGCGTGTATGTGTATGTGTGTGTGTGTATGTGTGTGTGTGTGGGGGGGGGGGGGGGGCAGCATCCTCATAGATCTGCTTGCTAAACTGAAACATCATTAAAAATGATACTCATTCTTTGCCCTGCTTCTAGGCACTCTCTAACCGCAGGTTGCTGGCCAGTTTGGATATTGACAAGCTTTTCTAAGACTTTCCTGCTAGCAGGTAAGCAGTGTTATTCGCCGAAAAGGGCTGCTCCATCACCAGGATTGCTGCATAATGGCCCCACTGCCATCTTGGAGACGAAGTGGCGAATAATCCAAACGGCCTCCGAGTAGGGTAAATATGACCTACCCATGTGTTATGTCTGTATGTTTCACTGCGCTCCCATCACCGTAGGGATTTTCAAAAAACCTATTACCACTACAATTATCCGAAGAGTTTCTGTGCATCAAATGTTTAGAGTGGATAAACATTTGCACACGACTAACCCAACTTTTCAAAACATTTAGCTATAACACTAGTGTGAAGAGATTGCGACCAGTGAAAAATAACTTAACATAGGAATATTTATTCAAGTTTTCTTTCTTGTTGATATATGACCTGACAAGAGCTACGGCTCTTTCACTCTCACTCTCACACACAATATATGAAATAATATATGCTTTGGATATCCGCTGACTCTCCGGTGTTCATCCAGCCTTTGATGGATTTTTAATAAATCCTGAGGGTTTCAAAAATTCACACCCCTCAACAAAAAAGATTGGGGGTCTTGATGGATTTTCATCGACGACTCGAACATTTGATAGGTTGTACTGGCTACATGTTTTCATTAGTGCCCAAAAGTTACCTGATATATAGACATACCTACACACAAACATACATCATACATAGATGCATACATAGATAATTATATATATATAAACATGCATACTTAGATACATACATATACACATACATACATCACACATGGTGGCTGCCAACTCGTTTTCGAGTACGGCCACTACTTTATATCCATGTAGGAGAACCCCTACCGATGCGCTGAACGAATGTGGCTTTTTAGTCCAGCCAGCGACTTGAAAACTCTGGTACAAACACTACATTTGTGACAATTATTGACACATAGTGCTGGGCCCATGGTACCATGTGACGACAAGTGCGGAGAGATCTCCAGATATAAAGCAATGCCTGTGCCGTGAAGCTTTTATAGTGAGCAAAGGCACTGCACAAAGCCAGTTCCACTCTCTTAACCAAGATGATATTTACCAAAAAGAAGAACAAGTCAACATCATTGGATACCATCAAGGTTGCAGGTGTTATATCAGAGTTTTCCTTCTCCTAGAATTCTGCCTTGACAAAGGCTAAGTGTCATTTCTCCCGGTGATGTTGGATGGCCATTAACTCTTAAGAGCTCCTTTGCCCTTTGACAGGTTTTGTTTTTAGTCATGCAGGATGTCCAAAGTCATCCTCCTCACCAAGAAACCTTGGTGGGGTTGCCAGTTTAGTCGCCAACGACCCGACCATGGGACAGGTTGTACTGGAATACCTGTTACCAGTAGCACCAACTGGTGACCTGACACACATACATACATACATACATACATAGATACATACATATATACATGCATACTTAGATACATGATGGCTGCCCCCTCGTTATCGTGTGTGGCCATTGCATGATATACCATTATTAGTAATTATCAATTAATTCCATCGTGCAATACCTGTGTCCAAAGATTTTTTTATAGTGAAGAAAGACAGTGCACTTAGCCAATCCCACTCTCTGAGCGACAGTAGCTATAACCCGAAAAGAAGAAAAGATCAACATCATCGGTAACTACTAAGCCGCAGGTTTTATGTCGGACTTATCCCAGTTTCCTGAGTTGCTTTCTCCTAGAAGAATGCCCTTACAAAGGCTAGGGTTCCTTCCCTCCCAGTGGTTTAACCGAGCAATCGAGTATCCAGCCCGACTATTTCTATGTCCCCCGCGTATATACATACACAAACATATGTACATGTACACATACACATATATACATACGCATGCATATATATACATACACATACATATGTACATATTTACACATTTCTGGAGGGCCGTTAACTCTTATGAGTTCTTCCGCCGTTTGTCAACTTTTGTCTTTTAACCTGCAGGTTGTCCAAAATCATCCTCCTCGCCAATAAACTTGGTGAGGTAGACAGTTTAGTCGCCGACGCCCCGACCATGCGACAGGCTGTACTGGGTTGCATGTTACCAGTAGCACATAATTTAGATACATACATACATATATACATACATACATACATACATACATACATACATACATACATACATACATACATACATACATACATATATATATATATATATATATATATATATATATATATATATATATATATACACGAAGTGAAATAGGTAGATAAAAAAAAAACAGAATGAATGTGTGAAAGAGAAAGAGCGAGAGAGATATGCAAATAACTAAATAAGAAGAAAAATCCTGTTCGAATGTATCGAAAGCGACA
>CAXHJY010000682.1:5000-12500 GCA_964016885.1 Eledone cirrhosa
GACAGTAATCGGTAGAGTGTCGGACGCTTTGCTTTCTAGCATAGAGTTACGTCCCGCCGAGGTTAACTTTGTCTTTCATCCTTACGGGAGGTCGATAAAATAAAGTACCAGTCTTGCACTGGATCGATTTAATCGACCCCCCCCCCTCTTCCCAAATTGCTGGCCTTGTGCCTATATAAGAAACCAATATATTAAAAGAAAGGAAACTGTGAAAGATGATGAAGGAATTTCTCCTAATCTGATATGATTTGACACTGGGAGAGTATTTAGACATAGAAACATCATAAAGACTCGCATTATTGGCGGTAAATAACTGATCTGCTGATTTATCTGTTCACAGATATAAAGAGTATCTAGAGATAGAAGATTAATACTAAAGATGCTTTCCTCCCCGACCCAACCAAATAACAAAACAGATATAGAAGCCGAATGTAGGGAGGGCGGAACTAGCTTTTACCTCGTCTCTATCTCTATCTATCCCTCTCTCCCTGTCAGTTTGTTTTTTCTCTGTCTGGCTGTCTCCCCTTCTCCTCTTCTCCGCTCTCTCTCTCTCTCTCTCGCTCTCTATCTCTCTCTCTATATATATATATATATATGTATCCCTGTCAGATTGTTTCTCTGTCTCTCCCTCTCTCTATCTATCTATCTATCTCCCTGTCAGATTGTTTCTCTGCCTCACCCTCTCTCTCTATATCTATCTATCTATCTCCCTGTCAGATTGTTTCTCTGTCTCTCTCTCTCTCTCTCTCTCTCTCTCTATATATATATATATATATATATATATATATATATATCCCTGTCAGATTGTTTCTCTGTCTCACCCCCTCTCTCTCTCTCTCTATATATATATATATATATATATATCCCTGTCAGATTGCTTCTCTCCCTCCCCCTCTCTCTCTCTCTCTCTCTGTCTCTATGTCTGTCTAACTCTCTCTCTGACTTTGTAACTCATCATATCAAAGACTGGATGTTTTCTTCTATTTTCTCTTCTCTGAAATCCTTTCAATTCTCTTTATTTCCCTACAGCCTCAATCCTGACTTTTATCTCTCAGACTCCATAGAATAAGTTCCTAGCAAGATGGTGTAGTATTCACTTACTAGACTGTATTCTCTACACTGTTATAAAGAGAAGCTGAAAAGGATTTATTTGGGGGGAGGAGGAGGTGGGATGGATTCATAAATCGTGAATTTCGTTAAAACTTGTGATGTTTCGTGATTGTTCGGAAATATCCATGAAAACAATTCTCACTTCACATCTCTCGTGGCTTCAGTGAATAATAATTTTGGTTTAAAACTTGGCGGTATTTTAAATATCTATCTCAACGATTTCGTGTAAGTAAAAAAACTACATATTTTTTCAACTATATATTCCTGAATAATTCTTTGACAAACCATTTAAAGCATCATAAATATTTTGGTAAATTTTCTTCAGTTTGAACAGATTTTATACACGACAATATCAAAACACCCGTTCAACGTATTCCATTCTTTTCTTATTACTATTTTATTCAGTTTCTCAATTATTTTTTTTTTACCAAATGAAATTTTGTATATCTCTGTAAATTTATTAGAAACTATATTTTATATTTGATAAATATGTTTTTTAAATTTTCTTGTACGTCAGTCAACCTAGCATAGAAATAATTGTTTCTGGTTTAGGCACATGGTCAACAATTTGGGGGGAGAGTAAAGTTGACTAAATCGATTCCAATGTGTTACTGGTATTTAATATTATCGACCGTTGTGGGATGAAAGGGAAAGTTTGAACTAAACTTAGCATAGTAATAACACTATCACTCGCCCCAACTATATCAAACCGTACACACACACACACACACACACATATATATATATAGTAATAATAATAAATGTGAAGACTAAAATACAAAGAGGGCTCGATAACGATAAATATATATCAAATATATAAGAACCCTAGAGCAAATATTTATTAAAATAACAGATTAAAGTTTAAGCATATAATCGCTGCTTAAGTCAATAGAGTGCTCAACCGAGGCAGCCAAATAGTAATTTAAAGTATCGTCTTCCTGTTTTCCTTCGGTTGCAACGTTTTTCGAAATATTTACTTCTGCGTTCACAGATGCTCCCGTTAAGGGTGAAAGCAGCCATTCTTTGCTTAAACTTTAATCTGTTTTTTTTAATATATATATATATATATATACACACATACAGGGTGTCCCAAAAGTCACATAGGGGTTTTAGTTTTTATTAACTTCCTGAATTGTACAGATTGATGTATGAAATTTTGATACAACTTAAAGGACATAATGGAAATTATTTTGCACTCGTCAATCCTTGTCACACCTCTACATTAATTATGAAAACATTATTAAAAAATTATAAACAGTTGCGACCCCTGTGTGACTTTTGGGCCACCCTGTATAATAAGGAAAAGAAATTGAAAATGCAACTGGAGTCATTTAAGAATATTTATTTACTGTACCGGTTTCACAGATCTTATGATTTTCCAAAGTAAAATTGAGATTGAGGGTTCTTAAAGACTCCAGTTGCATTTCCAATTTCTTTTCTTTATACTTTTACTCATGCGGGACATTAAAAAAGCCTTACTTTCTTATACATATATATATATATATATATATATATATATATATATATATATATGTGTGTTCGCGTGTGTAACTTCCTATTCTTTATCACAAATTATTTTCTTCCTTTTACTAAATCCTCTATCTACCTAATCTCCGTGTTTGTGTAAAACATCAAATGACATACGAGAATTGATAAACTGACTGTGAACTGTGAACTGATGTCAATTACCGCTAATATCTAACTTCATTTCCGTAGCCATTTCCCCTTCCAAATGCACAGATTGCTAATATCATGTATTCACATTTTCCTGTGTGTTTCCTGTATGAAAGAATTGATAGAATTGAACATTTGACAGCATAAAAAAATATTACTTATTCTCTACACTCTCTTTCGTATTTTATTTCTTTCGCTCAATTTTTCTTTATCTCTCGCAATGTTCAATATAATATTTGTATTTAAGTGTTCTTATATTCTAACATTTGATTTATTGTATGCTTAATCCTTATTAGTTATTTTATATATTTACCCAAGGAGGCGAATTGCCAGAGTCATTAGAACGGCGGATATAATGCTTTACGCTATTTGTTCCGGATGTCTGCTTTCTGAGTTCAAAAACCAAATAGGTCAACTTCGCCTTTCAGCCTTTCTGAGTTGATAAAGTACCAATCATGTCCAGGGGTTGATTTAATTGATTTTCTTTTACCTACAAAGGCTGCGAATTGGTAGAGTGATTAAGATGTCGGATAGAATGCTTTACGGTATTCGTCCCATATCATTTCGCGCTCTGAGTTCAAATCCCACTGGGGTCAACTTTGTCTTTCATCCTTCGTGGTCGATATAAAAATACCAGTAAACTACTGGGCTGGATTCTTCCTCAATATCTCTTTCTCATTTTCACTCTACCACTCTCTATTCTTCTCTAAAAGAAATCTACTATGTTCAGACCTGGAGAGGAGATGGGCTCACCCAGATTTTTAAATGCCCAAGAAACGTCTCCACGAGTCTCCCTGGAGTTACGCGACCATAGCAAAACATACCATATTTATTTAGGTACTTATTTCTCTTTTCTCTTTCGTTAAACATCATAATACTTTCTTCGTATATGATTTGATACTGTTAGGTCAATTGTATTTTATATTCTGAAGTATATAGACTTGAAATACATAAAAATCCGATTAATCGGACGATAAGGCCTTGATACAAACGGAAAAACATTCCTTTACCTGATGTTAATGGATTAAGCAATAAACACAATAGGCTGTGTTTTAATTTGAACATTTCTCAGTGATCCAATTGCTATCAACAGGATAAAACTAAACAAATATGAAACAAATTGTTTGAACAAGATAATTAAAAATATAATCAATGCTACTCTAGTGATTGAATGAAATGATCGCTATTGATCTGATCAAGCAAATATTAGATGGATCTGAATCAAGTTTTGATAGATTAATACGAAGATTATTGTACAAACGTTTGAGCAGTCGAGGGGGTTTCTATTTAGTTGTTTAACCAGCATGAAATAATGGTAAAATATTTCTCAAATAATGCAGTTACGTCCTTAGATAATATTTAAACATTGGATAATATAGTCCTAAATATATATTTACTTGGAAATCAAACATATTTACAAGGGATACACATGTCATTTTAGATTACGTGGTCAAGGATTAGCTGGGATGAAAGAACAATAGTACTAGTTTCTGATTTAGAAACAAGGCCAACAATTGTTTATTGGGGAGTGCGGGGGGGGGGGGGGGGCGACTAAATCGACCTAACTGCGTCATGGGTAGTTAATTTTATCGATCCCGTAAGAATGAAATTCAAAACTAACCTCGACGGGATTTGAAATAAATAATAATAATGATTTCTAGTATAGGCTCAAGGCCATTAATTTTGGGGAGAGGAAAGTCGATTAAATCTACCCCAGTTCATTACTGGTACTATATTTTATTGACCTCATAACGATTAAAGGCAAATTTAACCTCGGCGGGATTTGAACATAGAAACATGCACACATATACACAGATACATGCACACACAGACACACACACACACACACACACACACACACACACACACACACACACACACACACAGACACACACACACACAGACACACACACACACACACACACACAGACACATACGCACAGACACATGCACAGATACATCGACAGGCACAGAAGCACAGACAGGCACACACACACACAAACACACACACACACACACGCACGCACACACACGCACACACACACACACACACACACACACACACACACACACACACAGACACAGACACAGACACAGACACAGACACAGACACGCACACATATACAGGGTGTCCCCAAAAAATGTATACACACTTTGATTACCGGTACAGGCAATATTTATCAGAATGCTACTGAAGTGTGTATACGTTATTTTGGGACACCGTGTATATATGTAGGAGGGGAGTGAATATCGATAAGATTTACCCGCTGACTACCTTAACGGGGCTTGGTGGTAAGTGTGTTGGACTTACGATCATAATGTCGTGGGTTCGATTCCTGGGCTGTGTGTTGTTCTTGAGCAAAACACTTCATTTCTCGTTGCTCCAGTATACTCAGCTGAAAATGAGTACCAGCAGCAATAACCAGAGGTGGCGGGTTAACCCTGCGATGACAGGTGTTCTGTCGAGGCGGGGTGGGGTGGGTAGTCTTGTATTCTCAGTCGCTTCAGACAACGGATACCGGAATAAGCACCAGCCTGATGACCCCCGGGCTCGAGACTTTAGACATATTTTAGTCTTTAACCGTGAAGAACAACAGAGTACGTGAAACAAAGTTCCTCTTAAAGACTGGTTAAAGTATGTGACGTCACTGAACTCTAGCTGACGAAATGTTGTTCTATTTGGTAAAGTCAGGAATGTAACACTTTTCTGCTTATCTTGTTCCTATATACGAGGGTCGGCTGAAAGGTTCATAGGCTGATCAAGATACTCTCATGGAATGACCAAATGAGGTATATTTTTCAACATAGTCCCTGGAAAGAAACAATGCAGTTATTATACTAGGTTTGACTGAAAGGTTCATAGGCTGACTAAGATACTACCATGGAATGACCAAACGAGGTTTATTTTTCAACATAGTACCTGGAAAGAAACAATGCAGTTATTAATAAGAAGAGTTGAAATTAATGCATGTAAGATTTCACAGCTCTAGCATCATTCCTTCATGGTCAGCCTATGAACCTTTCAGCCGACCTCCGTAAGTCTATTTTGAGTTTTTGCTTTCATCACTCTGTGTTGGAATTATTAAGTATTTTTCTGTTTATTTCTCCTCTGGCTTTAAATAAGTTCAATAAAGTTCATAAGTAGGTCTTCGGTTAAATCTCTAACTAATTGTTTATTCAATCAAGTAGTTTATCAAGTTGTGATGTCTAGACTTCTTCAAAGTAGCAGAACCGACCCATTAACATCATAAGCATTATGTCATTAATCCTAACATGTATTCTTTTACACTGAAAGGAAATTCTATCTAATCTAATCTGGCCGAGTTTACACTCGCAAATAAGAAGAACCAGGGCCGCCCCTAGAAGCATTGGATTTGGTGTACTTCATATTTGTTTCGGTTGCTGAATACAATCAGGGGTCGCTGCTTCTCTTGAAGGTCAATAGTTCTCTTCTAACTCGAGCGGGAGTGCCTTTCCATTGTTAATTTGCAATGACCATCTGCAAAGCCACATTATTCTCAGAACCACTACACCAGTCTTTCGATGCGTGCAGCTGGAACTACTGCCACCCATTGATTTGGCAGCATCGCAACTCAATTCTACAGCTGAGTAAACTGGAGCAACGTGAAATAAAGTGTCTTGCTCAAGGACACAACACATAACTCAATCCGAGAATCTAACTCACAACATTTCGATTGCAAGCCCAATGCTCTAACCACTAAGCCGTGCGTCTTCACACAGTTGTATATATACAAAGTCTAAGGCCGATATACAACTTAGCCCTAGTGACGTCGCAACTCATTTCTCATTTCTACAGCTGAGTAAACTGGTACGACGTGAAATAAAGTTTCTTGCTCAAGGATACAACACATCACTCGGTCCAAGAATCGAACTCACAGCCTATTGATTGCAAGCCCAATGGGCTAACCACTAAGCCATGTGTTTATCAAAACGAACAAATTACAAATCAATGTAATTATTTGCTAATTAATTCAAATCTGCGAAGGTCTAGACTGAATAATTGGCTTGATACATTGTAAAGGAGCAACAAAATAACCCGTCCCTAGATATTATTACAATGAACAGATAAGTGGGTCGATCGATTAATAGACAGATAATTAAACTGAATATATTCATGCAATGAATTCATGTAAAATTCTTGAGTACTTTATTTGTGTAATATTTCTATTACAATTTCTCATAAAGCTGAGTAATGTTTGTTCTTTTGTAACAAATAAGTTGTCAACATACAAGGGTTAGCTATAAAGTTCATAGGCTGTAAAGTTGATAGGCTGACCAAGATACTCTTTGAAAAGAATCAATGCAGTTATTAAGAGGGGTTGAAATTAATGCATGCAAGATTTCACAGCTCTAGCATCACTCCTATATAGACTGAGCAAGATACTCTCATGGAATGAACAAATGAGGTTTGAAAAGAAACAATGCTGTTATTAAGAGGGGTATTAATTAATGCATGCAAGATTTCACAGCTTTAGCATCACTCCTTCGTAGGCTGACCAAGATACTCTCATGGAATGACCAAATCGGCTGTTGTTACAATTATTTTCTGCACTTGGAGTCCAAGGTTTTCTAAAGAATTTCAAACTACCCAGCTCTAGCATAACTTAGCAGCTTGTTACATCAAAGCTGTTTGGAAGTAGCAGCCTGCTATGGAATCTGAGGCCAAAGTCCCTTTAGCACAATGGTTAGAGTACA